>JAQZBX010033906.1:0-25202 GCA_029593785.1 Cabassous unicinctus
GGGAAGAGCCTTTTCACAGCCCTGCCTCTTGCCCTCTAGCCTGTTAAGGGCAAGGATCCGGCTTCTGGAGCAAAGGATGTGAAGAGCCTTTTTGGTGGGCTGTCCTCTGGAGAGTCCAGCTGGTCACAGCACCGGCAGCGGCGCCTGCAGGATCACGGCAAGGAAAGGAAGGAGCTTTTCTCTACAACGACTTCCCAGGTATGGTTTGGCCTTGGGATCTTACGAATGCCCTGGCGATACCCACTCCCCTGCTCATGGAGCACAGTGGAGGGTGCACAGGGAAACGCTGGGGGCAATGGGGGACAGATGGGACACACGTGCCAGCTCGTACTTCCTTCTGATCGATGGCCTCTTTCCCTCTTGATCGTTTTGTGTAGAGCATGGTTTTGCCTAATTGTTCTTAATTGTTTGCACTTTGTGTCTTTTGATTCATATTTTGCCCTGCTCTTCTATGGTCCCTTTTCCTCATGAGGCATTGGCTGCTGTGGGCATAAAATGCCAGCCCATGGAAATGTTCCCAGAAAATGTGTTCTGTGATTAAATTGGTTTGGGAACCCTAGCATACCACATCCTTCCCTTAGGTTAACTGTGCATTTTAGCATGTCATGGGCTCTCTGAAACTTGGCAAGAGAGAAACCTGTTTCCTTGATTTAACCCAGAATTGCCCAGACTTGCTTGCATGCAGGATCCCTTTCTCCTGTGTCTCCTCCTGACATCCTGAGGCCACTCCTCTGCTGGAGCTGCTGCAGGGAGGGCCAGGTGCCCACCAGTGTGATGCTGCGGCCCAGGTCCTTCCCACACGGAGTCCTGGGCTCTGGACCTCCCCTCACCACTGCATGAGGGTCTGGGTGTGCTTTTCCTAGCCTTATAAGCTGCCAGTGGCATGGCAATAAATCCTTAAGACTCAGAATATAAATTGTTCTCCACTTTAGGATGAAAGATGCCTCTGGAGCTCCTAAAGGACCTTTTTTGAAGTCAGAGGTCTCTGTTCCTCTGCTTTGTGTTGCTGTGGAACTTCTCTTCCTCTTTCCCCGAGGGAGCTCTCAGAGGAAACTCTGGCATTACGGGGGTGGCACAGTGGGCCCTGGCCCATGTTGGGCCTGGCTAAGCATGGAGTAATCGTGGTGACCAACACTTAGTGCTAAAGGAAGGCAGAAACCGGGGCAGCTCAGGACACTGCAGGGACTTGTGGGGTGTTCTCCAGTGCTAGGCTGCCAGGTGGGCACAGCTGCCCTCCTGGGGTCTCTGCCTTGTGAGTTGCTTCTGTTGCCTCAGTTTCTTGGTCTCTTAGTGTCCCACTTCCCAGGAGGAGATGCTAGTTGGCATGTTGGTGAGGGGCCAGGCATAATTCTGAGGGATCTGATTCTTGCCAGCTGTATGATCTTGGGCGAGTTACTTAACTCTTTCCTTCCTTATTTCCACAGCTGTAAAATGGGAATAGTCGTAGTACCTAAAATGGTTTTTAGGAGGATTTTTAGGATGATTAAATGAGAGAATAAATATAAAATGCTTGCCTGGCACCTAGTAAGCATTCACTCAGTGATGTTTGTGACTGTCGGCCTAGCCTGTAGTCAGGGCAGGTGTGTGTCCCGAGTCCCATCTGCTGTGGGTCCATGTCCCAGTCCTCCCTCAGCAGCACCTGAGAGGAGAAGCAGAGTCTCTAGGGGTCCATAGATCAGACCCCCTGCTCTCCTGGAGTCTTGCTGAGTACTGCTATCACAGTTCAGAGCTCTCTCCTGTAGACTCTGGGCCCATCGGGAGCCCCCCAGAAAGCTCAGCCTGGCTCTGTAGATGCACGGCAGTGTGATCCTGGGATGTGGGTGTACAGCTGGGCCCAGGACAGACCCCTTTGCAGCTGACCTGTCCCTGCTTTGCTTGGCACAGTGTGCAGAGAAGAAACCTGAGGTCAGTGGTCCAGAGGCAGAGCCTTCCCCAGAGCTTCATGTGGAGCCAGTGGAGACGCTGATGCGGGCTCCCACGGCAGGCCCTGAAGGTGGAGGAGTCCGCTCTGAGCAGCCCTTTATTGTTCTGGGCCAGGAAGAGTACGGAGAACACCACTCGTCCATCATGCACTGCAGGTGGGTTTGGGCCAGCAGGCCAGGCCAGGGGTAGCTAGTTACAGGGCTGAGCAAGGCCTACCTGGGGAAAGTGTTGACCCCCCAGGGGAGCTGGTTTTCTGGGAAGCCTACATTTTCAGTCTGTGTATGTGAAGGTTTGGCAGGCCGGAGGGTGGGGTGATCCCTGAAAGGCCCATGGTCATGTAATGGAGGCAGAGCAGGGCTGGACACCTGCCTGTCTGGGGATCCTGCTTAGAGCTGCCGTTGGACTGGCCAGCCTTCATCCTTCCTACTCATGTGGAATTTTAGGGATGTTACCTCTTATTTTTCTCCTCTAAGGCTTAATCTTAATTTGCTTTATGTTGGTACTTTTAGGTAAATATTTATCATTTATATGCTTTTACTTAAACTTAGCAAAAGCATCGTCTTTTAATAATAAACCCTCACAGAGTATGATATTGAGAGGTTCAGTAAGTTTAACAGCCTTGATGGGCTTTGGGGGCACTTGGCTGTTCCTGAAGTGTGACATAGGAGGCTCTAAATTCCAACAGACTGCAGGTGTCACGAGGGCGGGGACCAGGTATATCTTGCCCACTATTCTGTTCCACTTTTTAGCACAGGGCTGAGCACATAATAGGTGCTTAATAAGTATTTCTTGGACAAATGAACGAACGAATGGTTCTAGAAATATCTCCTGCCTGTCCTTTGAGTGTAGACACTTGGAGAATATTTTTTAAAACAGAAAAGCAATCATGTCAGCATTAGCTGAAGAGGATGCAGGCCTAAGGGAGGATGCTAGCTGTCTTCCCTTCTCCTTTCATCTTAGAGTGGATTGCTCAGGGAGAAGGGTCGCCAGCCTAGATGTGGATGGGGTCATCAAAGTATGGTCATTCAACCCCATCATGCAGACCAAAGCATCCTCCATTTCCAAGTCACCACTGCTTTCTTTAGAGTGGGCCACCAAGCGGGACAGACTGGTGAGTAACATTTTGTCTACATTACTTGCTTTGCAGTCCAAGTTGAAGAATTCTCCAGGGCTTTTCACCAGTTGCTCCAGCACCTCAGGGGAGCCGTCCCTGACTCTGTAGTGCTGAGTTGAGGCAGCCAAGCCCAAATCCCTTCTTCTGTCCCCCTGAGTGGGGATTTGGGGACTACACACCCACGACTGACCCAGCAGGCTCCTGCTTTGGGGTGACAGTGAGCTTACAAAGCCTGAACTCACAAGAATTGAAATTAGACTGTAGTAGAACCTGAAGAGCACTCCTGCAAGATGGTGGAGGACTTCTTCCTATCTGTGGGGGTCTGGCTCACTTCTTGGTTTGCCCAGGGGAAGGCCGTCTTACTTCCTTTTGCCCCTCATCAGCCCTGTCATCTGTCCCTGTCTCTAGCAACCCACCATGAACATTCTAAGCATGTTCCTTCCTGCAGCTAAGACCCTTCCCTGTGCCAGGCCCCAAGGAAGTGGCTTAAGCTGGTGGAGGAGATGGTATCCTATTGTGTGGCTCCCAGGGGTCTAATTGTCTCTAAAATTAGTATTCTTATTTTTCTTGGACTTTAATATTTGAGATAGGATTTATAGTTAAGGTCTTTAAATTAATTAATAGTTTTTGTTTTTTTTTCTTTCATCTTACTCAATTTTGAGAGGATCATGCTGTGTAACCCAAGGGGCAAACCCTGTTTCTATAATTTTTGGCAGGTGAAAGAATCATCCTTATGGTATTAGGATCTCAGTGTTTACCCTGTACCAGTGTGAATTTGCTAAGTAAATACTGAGGTCATAATTTAGGCAGTCTGCCTGGGCTGCTTCTGGTGCTTTCCTCTGTTGGTATTCTTCATTATCATTGCAGCTTTTCACCAAATAAAGGACAAGTTCTTGAAGGAAAGGATAGCCTCCTCAATTTTTTTCTGGAGGCTTTTAGAGGGCCATCGCCAGAGCTATCCCCAGAACATGCAGATGGGGCAGTCATTCAGGTTCCATGACCAGTCTGGGGTCAGCTATGACGTTAAGCCCTAAGGAGAGACTAAATGATGTGGTGGGTGATCAGAAGTGAGAAAGAAGGGCTGGAATAGCTGAGATTTATACTGAAAGAAAGGAGGTGAAAAGATCAGAGGGTCTCAGTCAGCCAAAACATTTCTAGGTAAATCTGAGGTAAGACCTCTCTCCCACTCTGCAGATTCCTTTGTGATTTGTGCTTCTCTTCAAGGTCAGTTCTGATGTCTTTATTTAGTTTTTAAATGAGATTCCTCTTGAACTGCCTGCATAAGTGGAGGAAGGCCCTCACTCCTGCAGCCCCTACCTCAGAGGAGAGGTCTGGCCCCATCCACAGCGGTCCTTCCTAACCACGCTGGCAGCCATCCTTCACACTTCCTGCTCCTTCTCATTCCAGCTCTTATTGGGCAGTGGTGTGGGAACAGTACGGCTTTATGAAACGGAAGCCAAGAAGAATCTCTGTGAAATCAACATCAATGATGATATGCCCAGGTGAGCTGGAAAGTTCCTCACCCAGTCCCCATCAAGGCAGCAGTTTGGAAAGCGTGCTTTTTGGGACATGGTCTTTCTCTGAGCCTTTTGCCCCAGGTCTCAATGCAGGCTCCAGCCTAGCGCAGGAGCATCCTTTCTCTGGGGGCTGGTGGAGCGTCTAACCCAGCCCCACGTGTGTTGCAGAATCCTGTCGCTTGCGTGTAGCCCCAATGGGGCCTCGTTCGTCTGTTCGGCTGCAGCTCCGAGCCTCACTTCCCAGGTAGATGTGTCTGCACCAGACATCGGCAGCAGGGGCATGAACCAGGTTCCTGGAAAGCTGCTGCTGTGGGACACGAAAACCATGAAGCAGCAGGTATAGGACCGGGCCCCGTGGGTCTCACTGTGGCTGGTCACATTCCTGTACAGGTGCACTGCTTGTTCTCTCCCGTATTTCCTGATGGGTCTCTTACCTTCTCTTTCATCTAATCTTCTTAGATTATTGATTTTGTGAGAAAACTTCAAAGTTTAAATGTAAAAAATAGTAATACTCCAGTTATGGCAGACTATTAGCAACTTAGGTCATTCAGAATTATGCCACAAGCTTAGAAGTCACACAAGCCTATTGAGAGCCCATGTGGCTTATTTTTCAGAAGACTTGAGTCTCCTTCCACCTCCCTGTTAACTCAGTACTGAGTGAAAATTACAGCAGCAGCTAGAAGTAGCGAGGACATGCATATTCATAAGAAGTGATAGCTAATCAGAAGAAGGTGATCAGACAGCCTTGGGACACCTTGTTTATGGGGCCACGTGACCCACATTCCTCAGGTGCCTGAGAATCTATTTCCATCTGGAACAGTAATATGTGCTTATGGCTATGACTTTCAGCCCTAAGGCGATTAAATAATCTTTTTCACCTGTTTAAAAGGCAGTGCTGTTCTTACAAAATTATTTGTTTCATTATGGTGTGTTCCAGCTTTGTACAAAATGCCCTTATGCTGAACACATCCTTTCCTAGTTACCAGACACTCGAGGTATCCTAGGTTCCCTGTCTTACAAATGGACTTTGTTCCAAATGTTTAGTCTGAGCCTTACTGTATCATCTTCAGAAATTGTGTATATTCCCATTTGGAAGTCTCACAGGCATCTTAAGCTTTTCAGGTCCATAAATGAATTCTTGACCTCCACTCCTTGCCGCAGCTGTTCCTTCTCTTCTAGTTTCCCTCATCCTGGCTAATGCATCCCACTTAGAAACTGGTTGTCTTCCTGGACACGTCCTTCTTCCTCACCCAACACAAATCAGTTTCCATGAGCAATACTCCCAGTTCCAACTGCCAAATGTAATTCAGGTCCGACCATTTCTCCGCATTTCCAGAGACACACGTTAGACCTGGTCTCTGTGCCTCTCCCCTGGATGGCTGCAGCACCTCCTCCCCAACTTCCCCTCAGCAGCCAGAGCAACAGGCACACATTGTATCATATCATCTTCTTTCCTGCTTAAAATTCTTCCAGGTTTCCCATTGCTCTTAGGGTAAGATCCACCTTCCCTCAAGGCCCTACAGTTTGTCCCTCCCGACTGTTCCCTTTATCCTCCTCACATATATCCTGCCCCTCACTACCCTGCAGCTGCAGGCCCTTTCTCCATGTTGTCCCTTCTCTCTAGAGCATTCTTGCTCCGTATCAGCCAAACCTTCTGTCCTGCAGCATCTCTGAGATACTTTGCCTTATACAACCCAGTTTCATTAGATCCTTCTTCATTCATCTTGTTATTTTGCTCCAAAGCTCTTATTCTGATTTCTAATTTTATGCCTACTTGTGTGTTTTAAAATTGTAATTAAATATAGAATATATACAAAAGAATATTTAAATCGTTACGTCTATGGTGTAATGAGAAGAAAAGCAGTAACATGAGTGTCCATATATCTGACTTAAAAATAGAATGTTACCAGTACTTCTGATGTTCTCATGTGCCCTTCCCTAATCTTGGTCTCCTTCCCTTTTCCAGAGAACTTATTCTCTTTCATTTTAAAAAATAGTTTCAGCACATTTATATGTATGCCAGTACAACATAGGTTTTGTTTTGCATGTTTTTTTAACTTTATATAAATGGAATCATGGTATATGTATTTTTCTAGAATACAATATGTATTCTAGGTTGAAAACTGATTCACCTAACTCTGTAACTTGAGTTGTGTCTTCTGGCTGCCTGTGCTGAAACTGAGAAGTTAGTGATCAGTCTAATTGACATTCTTCTGATGGTTATTTGTCTGTTCTCTCTGACTGCTTTTAAAATCTCTTCCTTAGGTACCTTGGTATAGATTTTCAGGCTTTTTGTTTTTGTTTTTATTTTTTTAAGATTTTCTTTTCTTTTTTTTAATCTTGCCTAGAATTCGCTTGTTTTCCTGAATCTGAGCATGTGTGTCTTTATTCAGATCTGGAAAACTCTTAGTCATCATCTTTTCCAATATTTCTGTTTTCTGATTATCTCTTGCCTTCTAGGACTTCAAGTAGACATACCTTAGAACTTTTTACTTTCTTTTTTTGTCTCACTTTGCAGCATTTTTGATGATAATTTCTTCAGATCTAGCTTTCATTTTGCTAATTCTTTACTATATCTACTCTATTTAACCTATCCATTAGGATATTAATTTCAGTTATTGTATTTTTCAGTCTTAGAAGCTCAACATTTTTTCGAAACTGCTTTGCCATATTTTTTTAATTTACTTTTTGAAGATTGATTTATTCATCCACTGCCCTCCCCCCATTGTTTTTGCACTCAGTGTCTGCTCTCTGTGTCCATTTGCTGTGTGTTCTTCTGTGTCTGCTTGTCTTCTTTTTAGGCAGCACCGGGAACTGATCCTGGGACCTTCCGGAGTGGAAGAGAGACACTAAGTCTCTTGTGCTACCTCAGCTCCGTGTTCTGCTGCGTCTCTTATTGTCTTTTCTCTGTGTCTCTTCTTGCTGCACCAGGTCTCCACTTGGGCCAGCACTCTGTGCGGGCCGGCACTCCATGTGGGCCAGCTCGCCGCTTGGGCCATTTTGCTGCGCGGACCAGCTTGCCTTCACCAGGAGGCCCTGGGAATCGAACCCTGGACCTCCTATGTGGTAGATGGGAGCCCAATCGCTTGAGCCACATCTGCTTCCCTGCTTTGCCATATTTATAGTCTCTCATTTTTACTCATTTTTCCAATTCTTCCTTTTATTCCTTTGAACATATTTAACATACTCATTATGTATTCTCTCTGGTAATTCCAATATCAGAAGTCTTTGATAAAAAACTGCTCTCTGCTGTTTTTGTAGGAACTTACTCTTTTTGGTTTGTTTCCCTGTGTCTTGTGTATTTTGATTATGGGTTCAGGTTCCCTGAACTTAAGTCTTTGGAAATATTTTGAGGCTTGGGTTGATGGTGCATTTCTCTGGAAAAGATTTGAATTTCTTTTTATCAGGTGTCTGGGGCATGACCAACTTCTGACAACTTTAAAATAAATTCTCTGCTTGAGGTTTCTCAGACTACATAGGGATTATAAATTTAGGTTATAAATCCATGTCAGGATCAGTTTGTGGTTATAAATTCTCAAAGGAGTGTTTTTTCTTTTCTTTTTTTTCTTTCCACTTGGCTTCAAGGTTCAGACAGGTGAGTTTCCTTGTTTTTCCTTTCTATGAAGTAGTAGTATTTCTAGCTCATTTCTGCACTGAGGATATAGCTCTTTGGAGTCATAGCTTTATGTGGAGGCTTCTTCTCCTCTCACCTTGGGCAGGTCTTAGGCTGTGTTTCTAGGCCCTTGGGCTCTTGGTGGCTATCAAAATGGAAGCTCAGGTTATCAGGGTTTGATTGATGTCCCCAGAATGAAGCCAACTTCAGAGCTCACTAATCCTCTGGATTCTTGCTTTCCCTTTATTTTTTGGCCTCAGAGGATTCCTTTAATTGGCAGCTCAGTACTCTGTGTGTGTGTTTAAATAAAATTCTTTTTAGCATTTTTAGTTTCTGTCAGGAGGGTTGGTTAGGGTTTCTGGTTATCTGTATTGCTTGAAATGAAATTCTTGATTAATTATTAGACTAAATTAAGAGACCCTAAATTCTATGAGGTGGTTTTGTCCACCATTATATTCCTAGCACAGTGAATGGTACATAGCCGAAGATTAAATAACTAAATAAACAAGCATTATTATAGCCATATTAGAGAATTTTGTGGGCTAGCCTGGGTACCTGCCTCTATTTATAAGCATTTATGTGGAGATATGTAGAGCTTGATGGGAAAGGAATAGAGCAGCTGCATGACCTTTGTATATGTCAGGGCTGTTTGCAAGTTGATCTTCCATTACTTAGAGTTACTTGTGATGAAATGCAATCAGTGAATTATTTTTCCCTGCTGGCAGTCTGATCTTTCAATAAGAATTAGCTTGGAATGCACTTTGAGTGAAATGTATATTGCTAAGATATGGATGACTCATTTTGGAATTGTAGTAAGCATGGATTCTTATATGTATATGGAAACCAGAATGTCTACAGGCACAGAGACTTTGCCTCTCAAAAGCAGCACAGAAGGTCTCATGCCCAGCTCTTTGGCAAAGGCTCAGATTCATATTGCTGGGAGAAAGTCATATAAGGGAGGAGCTGGTTGAAAACCCATCCTGGGCTTTTTATGTGCCTATATTTGTGTCTGAGTTGGGGTAAGCAGTGTGACTAGGCTGAGCCTAAGGTCTGCTAATAGCTTTTCTTCTTCTTTTTAATAGCTCCAGTTCTCCCTGGATCCAGAACCCATTGCTATCAACTGCACAGCCTTCAATCACAATGGGAACCTGCTGGTCACAGGGGCAGCTGATGGTGTTATTCGGCTGTTTGGTGAGCATCTGGCTCTTGTACTCATGGCAATCCTGGGCCCCTCTTTCAGTGTCCCAGAGAGGAGAATTGGATTTTTGCCAGCTAAACTAGAGGCTATTGCAAAACTCTGATTTAAGATGCTTGTTATAGAGCATAACTTTGGTCAGAGTCTCCTGTTTTCAAAACATCCACAATAATCAACTTCTACATGGTTATCGTCAATGGACGTGGGAGGGGGTGGAGCATAACAGTGCTTTTGCTTTGAGCTGTTCATTCTGAGTCTTCAGACCTGTGTGAGATCCAGGAGGACACACTGGAGTCCTCTTGGTACAAGTAGTTCATTCTCCCTATAAAAACATTAGACCAGTGCGTCTTAACCAGAGGTATGCAACGGAATCACCTGGTATGCTGTTTGGAAATCCCCATGCCAGGTTTTTTCCCCAGGAGATTCAGAGTCAGTGAGTCTGGTATGAACTAGGTGACTGTGTCCTTAACAGAGCCCCAGAATGGGAAGTTACAGAGGCCTCATAGGAAGGATTTGTGTGTCCTCCTAGACTTAGGGGCTCCCCAGATGAACTCGTTACCTCAGGGATTCCTGAACCTCACTTTTGACCAAGTGATAGAAGCTGCTTCTGAAACTCAGCAGCAGCCTGACCTCTTTGGCAGGGGTCAGCTCTGTGCTACCTGTTGGATGCAGGAGGCCCTCTGCCTTCAGAACAGCTCACACGTACTGAGCTGTGGGCAGATGGATTCTCCAGTGTGGCCCGAGATCTTAACGGCATCTCGTTGTCTCAGATATGCAGCAGCACGAGTGTGCTATGAGCTGGAAGGCCCACTGCGGAGAGGTCTACTCTGTGGAGTTCAGCTACGATGAGAACACTGTGTACAGCATCGGCGAGGATGGGAAGGTAGGTGGGAGCAAGATTTAGATTAGAGACTTCCCTTCCTCCATCTCAGGCGTCTGAGATCCTAGAGAGCACCAGTATAACATTATGGGCTGGGTTCAGGTCCTGACCATGCCGTTTATTAGTTCTGTGAGCTTGGGCCACTCTGTGCCCCAGTTTTGTCACCTGGGGGATAGTAATAGTAATTGATCTCATAGGATCTTTGTGAGGTTTAAAAGTTCAGTGAGCTTTGGCTTTTATGAAGTGGGACTACCCACATCCTTCCTCCTTGTTGAAGCCAAAGTAGTCTCACTGGAGATGGATCAGCAGGGGTTAGGGTCTGAGCCTGGGACATGCTGCAGGTGAGCTTGGTAATTGGGTGGTCCCAGCATGGATGCATAATTTGCTGGGTGGCTGGGGACAGCTTTCCAGGCACAATGGGTAAAGGCCTGAAGCCAGGAAAAAAAAAAAAGTAAAAGTTAATGCCACCTTGTAGAGTCCCTCTGGAAAGCTACAGTAGGAACTGGTAACAGGGATTACCTTGGAAAGGGAAGGGCTGGGCAGAGGTGGGAAGAAGACTTGCTTTTCATATATACCCTTCTGTACCTTCTGAATTTTATCTTATCCACCTGTATTATCCATTGAAACAGTAACTAAAAATAAATTCTTCATTCGAAAACTATGGGAAAGGATTTTTTAATTTAAAAATTTGACTTTCTAATTACATGGGTAAGATTCCCATTAAGAGGTGGGCACACCCAAGAAGCCTGTCCATGGGGTAGGATAAAGGATTATGTGCACTGCAGTAAAGGAAGCTGTGTTTATAACTATGTTGCTCAGTGTTCGATTGATTGCATTGCTGAGAACCTGGCGTTTGTCCCCTCTTTGTTCTTAAATAGGAAAATCTGGTTGGGTTCTAACCCTGATAAAAGTAACAATAACAGCAACAGCAGTAATAAGAATTCACTTGATGCATTACTCCTGCTTGAGAGACCAAGCAATTGCCTACCCCTTTCCTCTCCTGCAGTCAGGCCAGAGAGGAAGAGAGAGATTGGGCTTTGACATGCAGAGAAACCTGAAAACTGCTTGAAGTCTTTTGGGAAGAGACTGGCCTGGGGACCTTCCCATTATCTTTCCTGTGGACCCATCACTCCACTCCCCTTTTCTGCTTCTGGCACTTTAAAGTTCCTTTCAAAGAGGTCAGCGCTGTGGCGGGAAGAGCTGGGTCTCCCGAGCCCGCCTCTGCTTGGGGGTCTTTCCTCTCTCTTCCTCACAGGCATGGGCCCTGGCTTGCCTTTGGTCAGCCCCTGCTGAGAGAGCATTCTCGTTGTGCTTTGTGATTCCAGTTCATCCAATGGAACATCCACAAGAGTGGTCTGAAGGTGTCCGAGTATGGTCTCCCCTCTGATGCCACGGGCCCCTTTGTGCTTTCCGGTTATAGCGGCTACAAGCAGGTTCAAGTCCCCAGGGGCCGGCTCTTCGCTTTTGACTCTGAGGGAAATTACATGCTGACGTGTTCTGCCACAGGGGGTGTCATCTACAAGGTAATTGTGTAGGGATGTTGTGCTGGGCAGGGAGGAGCCTCCCTGGAGGTACGGGCCGTGGCCGAGCGTGGACCTGGCACCCACCTGCTTTGCCATGGAAGATGCCTTTCACAAAGGACAGCCAGCCCACTGCACCCTTCTGGCTGCAGGCCTGGGATGGGGCCGATTCCCAGCCCAGGTAGAGAAAACATGGGGCTGTGGGCAGACCGTGAGATTCCAACCTCGTCTGCTCATCCAGGAGCTGTCCTTTGACAAGTTTCTGCCCTTTTTTCTTCTCTGTTCCTTGGGAATAATCCCTATTACAGAAAAATGTTAAGGAATAAGGAGAAAGCTTGGAAAATGTGTAAGTTCTAGGTGGTTTGTTTTAGTTGCTCTAATCTGGTATAGATTTATTATTTTTTCGGAGGTCCCATGGGTCAAGTACATTACAGTTTGTGGTTGAGATAGAAATCTGGGGGTGTGATTTGTCAAACCACAGTGTAGGTTCATTCTTTTTTTTGTCCCTCAGTTTGTACATTTGTTTTAATTCTCATGTCAGAACTTCTCAGTTTTATGTACTGTTGGTTTTTTGTTTTTTTTTTTTTGAGCTTGTATGAAATTGTAACCATCTTCTATTTTACTAGTATTTATCAAATAGACTAGTGATGAGGATTTCTCATATTTCTGGTACCATGTGAATTCATTTATTAGCCTTAGTGTTGATTTTTAATTATTTGCCTGATTGATGGTGTTTTGTCAGTAGGTATAAGGAGTCATACAAGGTAGACTATTCTCTTAATGGGCTCTCGGTGTCTCTCACTGCCATAGGTTGTCAGTCAGTGAACGGCACGTGTATGGGCAGCAGTTGCATGCCTGACTTTAGACCAGGCATGGAAAAGGTCTAAAGTGTGATCTCTGCTCTCTTGGGGCTGTCAGTCAAATTAGAAAGAGACACAAGCACCAACTGAGGAGCCACTCATTGTTTAGCTGGGAGACACTTAGTGTGGCAGCCATTCTGAGAGGAAGAAGATGGGTAGGGATGGAGTCCTCAGAGAGGATCCTCATGGGAGGCAGAGGGTCTGTGGATCGAGGCCTTTGACGTATGAGGAGGAGTGAGTAGACAGGGGAGGAGGAAGGCCCTTGGTTAGTACTTGGGCCTAACCTAAGCATAGGTGAGCGAGAGCTCAAGGTGGGTATGAGGAGATTGGCTCAAGTGGGGCCCTTCCTGTGGGGATGAGTGAGTGGGTGGGTCTCGACTGCTAAGGTGGGAAATAAGAAGCCTTCTAGATTGTAGACCTGAAGCATGGCTTGTTGAAATCTAGGTTTACCATCAGTAGGCTCTTTTCTATAGATGATGGATGATGATGATTTTGGTATTTCTTGCCCCCTCCTTAAAAATTAGCTCCATGATTTCTCCCTGGTCTTGGGAGACACTGTAAAACCATTCTGTTTACAAGATTTAGTTTTATTTTATTATTTAAAGATTCATTTTGGTTGAGTTTTAGCTGGGCTATACTTTGCTCTCCATACGAATATGATCTGTGTGTGTGTATGTATTTTAAATCATGTAGCCTGTGTGTCCCTTGTCCTTTGTCATTTGACCTGGTCGGTTTATGTGATTTGCAGTCAGACTTGCTTTATAACCAATGAAAGGGTTAAGTTTTTCCTCTGCATAATTTCTTAACTCTCAATAATGGCATCTAATTACTTAAGGGATATAATGAGATTCAGATCCCATTTTTTACAATCTGTCATCAATTTATGCTTTTTAAAATGTTTTCTCAGTGAAGGCTGAATACCTCCTGTCTCTTGCTGACAGATGCTCTGTCTAGCTGTATTGATGGTCACTCAGGCTGCTTCCTGGTTTTCCCTTATTATCTTCTGACTCTCACATGTGCACCTGAGGCCTGGACAGCTGGTGCTGGTGGCATGAAGGAGCGCAGATGTTTACACGTTAACCGAGGGTCTCCTGTGCCTGGCGCTGTGCTGGGGGCTGCAGGCTGCCCACCCTGCCAGAGAGAGTTGACCAAGGCCCTGCCCTCCTGGAGCTTGCAATCCCTGGGGGAGGCAAACATTACACAAACAGATATAGAATATAATGCCAGTAAGAAATGATGTTTTAAGAGAAAAACTGGGTGGGGGCAGGAGGTACTGGCCCACAGCAAGTTAAAGGGAGTAGAGAAAATTGTCTTTTAAGGAACTTTATATTGTGGAGTTTGTTTTCTACTTAAGGTGAAAGACCAACTGTAGTCAGGAAAGTGAAAGAATTTCCTAGTTAAGAAATTAAACAGACTTTCTGGAAAGGTGGGCATGTGTATCTGGACACGCCTCAGGTTTTGGTGGCAGCCCCCAGGCGGGGACAGTCTAGCCACCTGCCGTCAATGTTTTGTTAAGTGGTGTCCACTGATGCCTCCTCCTGTCTCTTGTCCTCTTGCAGCTGGGCAGGGATGAGAAGGTGCTGGAGAGCTGCTTGAGCCTGGGTGGCCACCGAGCCCCCGTGGTCACCGTGGACTGGAGCACAGCCATGGACTGTGGGACCTGCCTCACTGCCTCCATGGATGGCAAAATCAAGCTGACCACTCTCCTGGCCCATAAATTCTGATTTGACCTGCCTGTGGGATCTGAAGAAGCAGTATCCTGGGGGGTGTGAGAGACAAGACAGGAAGAGACAGGAGGCCTCCGTCCCTGCTCCCTGGCAGTGTGGGGCATCTTCAGGGAAAGACTGTCCAGTGAGCTCGGAGCACTGTCCAGCTGCGGTGACCGGAACGGAGAGCCACGTGGAGCAGGTGGCATGTGCTCCCCAGAGACAGCATCCTGGGCTCCACCAGAATCGTACACCAGATTGCAGGAGGTGACCCTGAACCATAAAAACTAAGGAAGAAAGAAGCAACATTGTGACGGCTGCTCTGTTGGCTCAGGAGAGATTAACAATATTTTGTATATATTCACTCATTTTTTTCTTCTTTTTAAAAAAGTTAACTCTCTCACAGTCATCCGGTGTCTCTTTCTAAGATGTGTGTTTGTAGCAGGGTCTCCCTTTACCCTTTGCCCTGGCGATGGTCAGCTGAGCTGAGCCTCCCTGAGACGTGGACTCCCTGCCCCAGCTCTTAGCGATGCCGGGCATGGGGCTGTGCCTCATCAGCAGGCTGGCATGTTACCTTGTTGTCGAAGTAGGGCTTGGGCCCATAGCTGTCTCTTCCACTCCACTGGGTAACTAAGGTTTTTGCCATTACTGTCTTCTCTGGGCTCAAGTCAAGGCCAAAGTTTTCTTTCTCTTCCCTGATAAGTTGGCAGCTTTTGTTACAGAGGCTTCTCTGAATGAGGGCAGGGACTGAAGCCTCTGCTCCTGGTGGTCCCTTCCATCTGGGGTGGCTGCTAGTTCCTTCTTTCATTTGGTCACCCCTCTCATTCTTGCAGCTGAATGTCCTTGAGGTTGAGTGGAGCCAGGTGCCTGGGCCCTTTGCTGGTGAGTGGTGAGAAGAAACAGCAGGACAGTCAAGGAACTGGAGCTAGAACTCAGGGTTCAGGCCATTCCAGCTGTGGCTCAAGCAGAGCCTCATTCAGCAGTGTCCACCCCTTGCCCACGGCCTGTCCTCGTCCCCGGCTGGGATGGGCCCTTGAAGAGGCAGGTGCTCCATGAGTGAGTGGGGGTTGAGAGAACCACTCCCCTTGTTCCTCCCGTGTTTCATAGCTGAGGCAGGAGAGGCACATCCTCTGCCACCAAGCCTCATGCTAGGAGCCAATGTGGGGTGGCAGGCCTGGGCCTTGGGCTCTGATATTCGCAGGGGCAGCCCTTGTCACTGAGCTAGGGAAAACTCCTGCCACAAACTGCTTATTTTATTTTAGAGCCTCTTTTGGTTCTAGCCTACTTCTGGAGTAGAGATCCCCCTAGTTAACTAATTTTGGAAAGGCACCAAGAAATTGATACTAACCTTTAGCTCAATTCTGCTGGGAACTGGTGGAGGGGGGTGAGAGTAGAATAGGTATTTATGTGCCTCAAATAAGAGAGAACACCAAACACCAAGTAAAAACTAGTTACACAACCCTTTGAATGAAGAAAACCACCACTGTTTTGCATTTATTGTTTGTCCCTTCTTCATTGAAACAGCAACCTGATTTATCTCTGCCAGGGATTCTGTAGGACATTTAAAAAGTGGTCATATGTTTCACTTGCATAAGATAATTCATTGTTTCTCTCTCTTTCTCTCTCTGTTTCACTCTCTTACTACTCGTTCTCTCTTCTCAATACAGTCTCCACAGCTGGCAGAAATGTCTTTTAAGGATTGCAGAGAAACTTTAAAAGCTGGTCTCTTCTCTCATTTCCTTCTATGCTCCTGGCTGAACACCCACCTCCCTCTTGTTTTGAGCTTGGCTGAAAGTTAGATTATGATTGAGGCTCTGCCAGGGGTGGGGGGCTCGAGGGGATTACATGATATGTTGATAAGCTGCCTAAAAACAAAACACCACCATAAATGTCTGTTCGTTTGAAATGAGCAAATATAGGCTAATATGCGCTGCGGGCAGCCTGCACCCTCCTGGCCTGCCACTCCCTTACCTTCACCTCATCACTGTTGGTTCTGCATGTCACCGGCCACTGTTCAACTGCGGGTCAACCCCTTGGTGCTCCTCCCTGTCCCACCCCTACCCCCTCCAAGATGCGTTCTTCCTCCTCACATACAGCATATCACAACTCAAAATTATCTCCCCTTCCAAACCAAAGCCAAGATGCTTTCATTATCTCGGGTGACGGCAGCACAAAAGAAGACTATGGCTTCCTGGAAGTCCAGCAAAGTCCCAGGCCCCCAAACCTGCAGACGTGGTCCTCTCCTCTGCACCTGTCTGCCCAGGTGCTGACCTTGCACTCAGGTCCGGGCTGTGTTGAGAGCCCCAAGAGTCATTTCCCACACTCCAGGTACCTGTGGGCACGTGCCCAGCCTGCTTCAAGGGCCCAACCCGCCCCCTTTAGCGTGGTGTTCGGAACACTTCAGACTTTGACTCCAACCCATCCGAATCGCCCAGCTGCCTGGTTTCTTACCCCTGCTTGGGTTCCCTTCCCTTCCAACATTGATGCAGCCTCATGGGTTTCCTGTTCTTCAGACCTCACTTTTCAGTTAGCTGTGGGAAGAGGTTTTTGGAGGAGGTGGTTCTACCACTACCAGGTATTTTCTGTCCCTTTAGTTATAACATAAAATACTCCACCCCAGCCCAAATGAGACCTGGGTTTGTCCTGGCTCACTCTTGTCCCAGAGCCCAGGACCCTAGAGGTCAGTTACTCAATGTTGTCGTACTAAGAGGAGGCGCAGGGTCCTGGCATGTGGGTTGTCATCCTGAAGGCGTTGGAGGCAGAGCCTCGCTCAACCCGCAACTAAACTGACCCCTGCGCCTGCCAGGTTGGTTTTGTAAACTGAGCCCCTTGATTTATCTGCTTGAGCCTTGAATTATTTAAACTATAAAGTGGGGAGACTTTCTTGGCCCAGCATACTTCCCTGGGATTGTGGATTACTATTCAGTAGGAGAGATGAAAGTGCTTTGGCAAACCAAAGTCACCACTCACTTGGGAGGGAAAACTACAGCTTCCAGGGAGGGGTCTCCAATCTTTGGATCAAGCACCCCTATCATGCACATGCACATCTACTATATGGATAATAATTGTCCTTTTATCATTAGCTAATTCTTTGTATATCCACATTTCAAATAGATGTCTTGATTATTCCACATTTTGTGGCTGATCGTGTCAGTTCTGATGTTTTTTTTTAAACCTCAGAATGAGGTAGAAGGTTCACTTGTGACTGCTTATACTGACATTTTTAGTTTTGTCTCCGGTTGTTCCCTCCTCCCCACCCGGGCCTCTCTGACTGCTTTAAGCTGTGAGAGTTGTTTTAATTAAAAGCAGAAGTTAGATTCACGTGTAAACTGCAGTGCTCAGCATCAGGCTGAACGCAAAGAGGGAGGACACCTGGGCAGCTTGTGGGCCCTCCTCAGGCGCTAATAGGAATGTCAAATACTAGAAAACGCTGCTTTGCTTATTTTAGGATGTGAGCAGAAGCTTTAGTTTCTCTTCCTGCATCCGAGGGGAAGCCCTGGCGTAACTTAAAAAATACAGACGCCCCTCCCCACTCTCTAATTTCTGACTCAGCGGGCCCGGGAATGTACACTTCCACAAAGTCGGACAGCGATCCTCAAGCGAGCGGCGCCTGGAGGCGGGGACGGGGAGGTGGCCGATCTTGCATCAGCCTGGAAGTCCCCAGGCGCGGCCGTGGGTGCGCCGAGCCCTGGCCGCCTGCAGGGGGCGCCCTCGGCGCGAGCCGGCCCGGAACCCGGAAGTGCGGGGGCCGCGCGGGAGCCCCGAACCCGCCAGGACTGGGAAGGGGCGGGCGGCGCTCGGGGCCTGGCCGCGGGGCTGTGAGGTCCGGGCAGGACGCGGGTCCCCACAACCGCCGCGAACTCACCTCTCCGCCCCACCCCGGCCGTGTCGGGCCGGCCCCGCTCGGAAGCCAAGAAGGGGGCGCGAAACAAAATGGCCGAAAAGCCGGGAGAGAAGTAAAGCCAGTGCGCTTGGCTGGAGGAGAGCGCCGAGCCGGGGCTGGCACCGCCCTGTCCCCGGAGGAGACTGGCTTCCGGGCTGGGCTGGGGTGGCCGCCCTCCTGCTGGTGGAAGTAACCGGGTATGGCCCGCTCTCGCCTCTTTGCGTAGCTGATGTTTGGGCCATCCAGCGGGGCTCCAGGTGGCTGTTTTACCCCCGTCTTCCCTTCTCCAAATCGCTGCTCTCTCCCCTCCTTCCACAGCTTGTGGGCACTCGTCTCGTCCGGCGTGAAGGGCATGGAAGGAAGTGCCCCCAATAAAGAGCAGCGGGACATGAATGAGGAATTCTGGACAAGTCACATTCCTGCGGGGCCTCAGTTTCATCCAAATAATGAGAGGCTTTGGGTTAGATCTTCTCAGGTCTCACTCTGCCCCGACATCCTATGAACCCTGAGCTCCAGATGACGCGTTTCTCAAAGACGCCGCTGCCGGCCTTTGGGAGCAGGGTGTGGAGTAGTTAGGCCCAGGATTTGGAGTCTCTTGGACTTGGTTGCAAATCCTGGCTGGCTGCTTTTTGACTTTTTTTGTGACCTTCTGCAGATTACTAAGTCGGTTTGTCGTTTGTAAAATGGACTTGATAGCAACCACAGGGTCAGATTTCTGTAGGCCTGGATCGCAGCCCAGTGCTTGTGATGTCTGCCCTTTGGTAGCATTAAATGATAGGGGATGGGGGGAATTATCACTGCCTGAATTTTGACAGAATTGTAGGTTGGGAAAGGTCTGTCCTCTGTGGCCACAGACTAGGCGGATATCCTGCTAATTAAAAAAAAATTAAAGTTGTAAACAACCCTACTGGATGAACAATAAATTGTAAATTTATGGCTCAGAGAGGAATCTCATGTAACATGAGACGACGTTTTTCTAGGCAAACCTCTGCTCCAGTAAGATCCTCCCAAGGCTGGAGCCCTCCTAGGTTTCTTTCTGAGTTGATTCCTAATTGGAAGGTAGAAACCTGGACCATTTGAATCATAGCCCCTTTTCTCATGATTGGGACTGAGCTTCAGGTTTCAGGGACTGGGGTGGTGTCAAGTGGGGCTAGGGAAAAGGGAGGCCAAGTTATCAGAACAGAAGCTGTACATGGACCCATTCTGGATTTTGCAGATCAGGGGAGTCAGGCACAGTTCTGGTCCCTAAGCCCTACTGCTAATAAAAATTTGACCAGCCAGAACTATTTCTGGGATTAAGGAAGGAGGTGTTTGCCAATGAAACTTTGTTGCAGATCAACATGGCCAGATAACCCAGCCAAAAGAGAGGCAATGAGAAATCTGGGGTGGAGGAGAAGAGAGAGAATCACTGAGAGATATTTTGGGGGTAGGGTAGGTTGGATACCCTAAGGACAGTGAGCATCTGGGGAAGATTGGAGAGGGGTATGTTAGAAGGCTCTGCTTCCTTTCTCCTGGGAAGGTGCTCCTTTCTGCCCCCCACTGCCACCCCATCTGATTGGCTCAGTGCAGAGGCTACAGGGAGACATTTCTGGTTGGCCTGGCTGCCTGGGTGGATCCCTGGGCACCGGGACAGGTCAGAGGGCTTTGGCTCACCCAGCCCATCGGGCCTACCCATCACCACGCCCCTCTGCTTGATACCTGTGCATGGCTGCCCAGAGCTTCCCGGGCCCTGCTCATGCCCTAGCTCACCTCTGGCCTGCACTGCCCAGTAGTTGTGGCTGAAAGGAGTCTAACTTGTTAGAATTCATTGGGCTTTGTTCTTCCTTTTAGGAATTCAGAATTGAAACCCCTTCAGATCAAACAGGCCTACAATTCCCGGTGTGACAAGAGCAGGGTTTGCTGCTCTGAAATAAGAAAGCAAGCCATTAACATTGGGCCCTCAGGCCTCTGCGAAAGACTTAGAGAGATGGAAGCCTTAAAATCTGGCGATAAAAAGAGGGTCCTTCCCACATGGATGACCACCCAGGTGGCTGAGAAGAGAGTGGTTCCGGGGAAGACCCCTAAAAGGAGGAGAATGGCAGCGGTGACAGCAGCAGCAAGGTGGGACAATGTCTGGTCAGGGGACTCCAGGGGGAAATCAAGGGTGGAGCAGGGGGAGGATTTGGGGGCCTCACAGGTCTGGGACTTATGGTGTTGGCCAAATGTCTGACGTCTACTGAGATCTGACAAAGTGCAGAGGCTGCAGGAGGCACATGGGTTGTTCCCTCCAGACAGGTGCCTACCTTTGGCCTCCATGTTGGTGAATTCTTGGCCATTCAGGCTTCTGATTTTCAGCACACAGATAGTGGCATCACCTCTCAGGGTTGTGCACACATTAGCCAAACTCTCTGATGCCAGTTGTCCAGAATCCCTGAATGCTTATTTGCAACAAAAATTTGAACCATCAAGTGGGCAAGATAAGTGGCCCATATATTCCAGTCTCCTGCCTGGTGCATGCTCTTCCTGCAGACAGATCTTCAGGGAAGATCAAATAAGCTGCAAGTTGCTGGGCCAGCATGAAATCAGAAGCTGGTGTGTGTGTGGGGTTAGTTGAATGATGGTAATTGCTGGGGTCTTCAGCCCACCTGTATCGTGGGAAGTGGCTGCCGCCACCTTGGGGATGTCCCTGCTGCCTGGACTACCTTTTGGGCCAGGATACCTGCTCTTCTAGACAAGGTGCTAGGCACTCGGTGCTCCCCTCTCTGGCTTTCCCTTTTCTATGTTTTCTAAATTGACCAACCTTCCCTTTCTGGGGGAAGCAGTCTTTCTGAAAATGTGTTAATGCATTCAGGTAAGTTTGTCAAATCTCATCCTGGTGGTCTGTCTACATCTGCTCTGATCCTTTGTGTGCATTTCACAATTTGACTCTTTGGAGCCAGCCTTCATTCCCTATTTCCAGATCTTCGTGGAGACCTGGCTGAGTGTGGAAAGCCCCTCGCTATTGCCTTGGGAAGCCCCTGTGCCAGTCACGGGGTTCCCAGGATGAGGAGTCCTGCTCCTGCCCTGAGGGCGCCCCTCAGCTCCCAGGCGCTGCCTTTGCCCTCCTGGTTGGAAGGCCCTGTAGGGCCACTCTCTTCTCATTTTCTTCCTCCTCGTGAGCCCCGAGACCTGCCTGGCCTCATCTGTGGCTTCACGTCTCTGTTTCAGACTTCCTGCACTCAAGACCGTGTACTGCATGAATGAAGCTGAAATAGTAGATGTTGCTCTGGGGATCTTGATTGAGGTAAACTCTTCAGGGGCAGAAACTAGGCCGTTGGTTAATGTTACTGAAAGACACCCTGCACTGTCGGGCTGCTTCCTCCCCGGCCCCTCTGCCTGTCTCTTCTCTCTCATGCTCCCTTTGACCTGTCCACATGTGAGATGTACACTTAGCGAGCCTTTGGGGAAAGATGTGTGGTGAGGGTGTGGGTGTGCGGCGGGGAGCCCCCTCCATGTTTGGGGATGACTAGTGTGTGCGGACATCACGTGTTTAATCCTTTGTGTTCGCTGAGGATCTCAGTTAGGTGAGATGACTTCTTAACCACTGTACTTCCTAGAATGCTGCTGACATTTCCTGGCTTCCTGAAATAATAGTAATAATAATAATAACGTACCCCCATAGTTGTGTAGTACTTTAGAGTTTACGCATGCACACACACAATTTCATCTAATCCTTACAATACCCCAGTGACAGAGGTATTTCGGATATTCTCCCAATTTTACCGATGAAGAAATTTAGACTTAGAGTTTCTATTAGTTGCATAGCAAATAGGTGACAGAGCTTGGGCTTAAAGCCAGGCTTTTCATCTCTATCCTGCTTTTCCTATTTGTTTTTCTTTTCTACTCAACTATTCCTCATGCCCCTGCCCCCATCTCTCCCAAGTCCTGATTTCTTCAAGAGCGGTGAAGAGGTAGTGGGCAGGGGCAGAGGAGGGTGAGGAGAGGGTGGGTGCTTCCTGGCTGGGGAGCAGCGCCTGGCCTGGTCACACACAGGCTTCACAGTCGTTCCTGGATATGATCTGTGTTGCGGACCGACAAGTTAGCACGTTAGGGAAATAAAATACTTATGTTGTCGCTGCCATTTCTTCTATTCTGCAGGGCCACAAACAGGAAAAGCTCTTGGAGCAGACGTCTCTGGCAGGAGCTGATAAGCTGGAGCTCCCCCCTACCGGCTCTGCGTCACTGAGTCCTCCTGGGAGCAGGAGCGAGGAAGAGGACAGTGGGAAAGAAGCCCTTCCCCCAAGCCCCTGCCCTTCCCAGGGGCCTGAGGGTTCCAGCTCTGCCTGCAGCAGCCCTAAGGAAGAGGAGGATGTGTTAAAATATGTCAGGGAGATATTTTTCAGCTGAGGGAATAAACTGTTCACAGGACTTTCTCCTGAGAGCAGCCTAAGGCAGCTGGGCCTCCCCTCCCGGGCTGGAGGCTGCCCTAGTGTCCTGATGGGGCTTTCTGTGTTCTCAGCTTTGTGCCTCCCAGGGCAGGGCAGATTTCATCCCAGAGCAGAAGCCCTAGCTTGCTCCAGGCATTGGGAGCTGCTTTTTCGAGTGTGTGAAAGTGAGGAGTCAAAATTAGTTCCCATTAGAATATGTCTATGTACTGTGCCCTCTCCCAGCCCAAAGGGTCTGGTATCCAATAGTTTGTTTTATTCAGTAATCAGGTTTCAGAAAAAAAATGGTGGTCAAACTTATTGGAACCAAAGAGTTAATAATTTTCAAAGAGAAGTATGCTCAGCAGACTAGACTTCCTATAGTTTAATCAGCACAGTCTGTCCCTACTAAGGAAGCCTGTTTTAAACAGTTTCCATCATGAGGCAATCAGTCAACCAAGGAGCCCTTCCTCCATGTCCCTGTTCCATCTGGATGCCGTAAACACAGCTTGGTGACTGCTAAACCAGACAGGCTTCCTCCCCAGAGCTGCCACCTTGGTCACTGCCTTTGGCAGACACACTCTTGAGTCCCTAAGCAGTTGCAAAGTGAGTGGGACAGGAGCCCAAAGGAGATGCTCAGGACAGATCATGCCAGAGTCCACATTTTTGCCTCTGTATTTAGTGTGGCTTTTGACAGGCATAGAAGGAGTAACCATTTGCCCTGTAGATATTCCATGACAGGTCCTGAAAATACATGAAATTCCCCAATGCATGAACTGGTGTGGTTATATCCTTTCCAATTCTGGGTTGCGAAGTGTATGCATGTGGAACCATTCAGTCTTATTCACCTTCCTCTCCCTCCCAAGGATTGGAGTATCTGCTCCTATGCTCCTAGGTCACATATTCGGAATGATTTGCCAGCTGGACTGCCCTGCTCTGACTCCAGGGCTCAGAACTTTTTCAGGGGAACCCTTCAAAGCCACCAAGGCTTCTCTTTTTGCCCCATGTATTCTGTTTTCAGTGAATCCCTCAGAGGTCCTTTTTGGACCTGCAGGGGTCAGCATTTTGAGAGTGGAGTCCATGGTGAGGGGCTCATCACATCTGACCCACCCTGGGCAGAGAAGGTGAAACTTAAAGCACACATAGGAGGGATGGATCAGCTTGCTCACCAGGGCCCTGGGGGACACTAAGGTGCTCTCTCATGCTGCCACACACCCCTCCCCGATTTGTTGAAATAAACCTACATTGGGTTCCCCTCTGGCAGTTGGCAAATCGGACTGGAAGTCTGGCCCCATGACAGGACTCCTTATCTTCCCCACCCTCCTGTGGATAAAGTAAGAATGATTTGCTCAGCTCAGTTAATTACAAAGCAGGAGCTACGTGGTTTAGGTGTCCTTGGGAGCCTCAAGTCCTGAAGGACAGACAACCCTACACTAAAGCTGCAGGCGCCCTGCCGCCCTTGCTGCCTCTTGGCCTGATATGCCCTATGGCTTTGGTCCTTGCAGCAGCAGCCGAGGCCTCCTTGACACTGGGTGCCTCACCCCCTCCGCAGTGGGTCCCCTCTGCCAGGGCTTGTGATCAGCATTAGCTGTGAAGCAGGATGGCTGAGAAGAGAGACCAGCCCTTCAATTCTCTGGCACCTTCTCTGAGCATAGTTCAAACTGAACACATACATCCTTGCAATCACATAAACGAGCCTAGCAGCTCTCAAGCTTGCTTTTGTGCTTCTCTGCCCTCTGAGGGAACACAGCTGTGGCCAAGAGCAAGAGAATGAGTAAGGCCTGGGCAATGCCCAGTGCTAGAAACCCAGGCCCCAGGAGGGAGAACGTGATCCACTTCCATGTGTAGGAGAGAAAGAGACCCAGGCCACTGGCCAGCAGCACTGAGGAAGCCACCAGGAAGCCCACGGCCAGCTGCCACTCTCCCTCATCTCTGTTGCACCAGGCCAGTAGGAGAGGCAGGGGCACGAAGAGAGTAAGGACCAGGGCGCCATACACCCCAAGTCTGGCCAGGGCCAGCCCAACCCGAGGCACCCCCAGGGCCTCCAGCTCAGGAAACTCATAGCACTGTAGGGAGCCGGTGCCCTCGTTCCACAGGCAGAAGTTATAGTAGCCGATTCTCAGGGTGGGCAGGTCAGTGAGGTTGCCAGCCTTCCAGAGAAGAGCGTAGAACAGCAGGGAGATGACCACGACAGTGAGGATCATGATGCTCAGGAACAGCAGAAGGTTGCCCCTCCTGGGCTTTAGGATGGCCATTCTCTTCAGGTACCTGAGGGGAAGTTACACCTGTGAAAGACCATCTCCCTCTCCCACTCCCAGTTTCTGTACAATCTCAGGTTCTCCCTTCCGGCATTCCATGAAAGTACAATGCAGCAAACTTCTTTGCCCCACCCAGGGATGAGAAATCTGACCTATAGCCAGGATCCACTATACGTCACCTGATTCCTCCCTGGTCAGAGTTCAGGGAAAGAATGTCTCCCAGCAGCTTTGAATGCTTGCAATGTCTTAACTGAAGTGCCCTCTGATCAGAGTTTTTGCGGTAAGCTGGATAGGACAGACCATTGGAAATACTTGTTTTATTGTGAAGTGATTTCTCAGATCCTTATCCAA
>JAQZBX010033907.1:7877-25301 GCA_029593785.1 Cabassous unicinctus
TTTTTTTTTCCTTAAAAAAAAAAAAAGACATAAAATAGCATTAGGCTTCACTGACTTGTGCTTGTGTGTGTGGGGTGTGATATGGGAAGGGATTTGACAGAACAAGTCTTAGCAATATAAAGGGTATGCCAATAAAGCCATATTCATCTACTTCTCTGTTGAATTCTGGACTCAATCCACTTATGTGCTAAGCTAAAAGTTATTAATAAAAAAATCTGGAAAATGCAAATTGGGAACACCTAACTCTCTTATACTTACCTAATTTAAGTTGTTCAGAAGGAAGATTTACACTATTTTGGCTTTCTACCATGTTTCCATTAATTATAAGAACAAAAATATGTTCTTTAATATTTTGGGAATATAAAGAAAAAAGAAATGTATAAGAAAGAGAGTAAGGTATATGAGGTGCTATATAATTTTATTGTTGTGCATGTTTTTTAAAATTACTATATATTATTTATTTAATCTGATAATAATACATATATATTTTAAAAATGCTGTATTTCCTAATCATGTATAGAGCATTCAAGGGTCTTGATAATCTTGATGACAAGTAATAGAAATTTAATCTAGTTTTTTTTTAAATTAAAAAAAATAGCTCTGCTTGAGACTAACCTTGGACATCATGCTGATGGGAGATGCCACCAAAAATGATTCTAACCACCCCCTCTTCTTTACATCACTTGCTCCAACTTAAAGTCCTAGGCAGAGTAACCAGTTGGGTGAACCTGGGCCACATGACTGTGCTTTGGCTGCAGGGGTGGGGAGGGGAACCATCTGCTTCCCTTTACTTGTTACAAATTATGTCTCTATTAATTTCATGTCCAAAACCATAGATTTACCATTACTTTTTATGCATTTGAAATTTACAACCTGTAAGAAAAAATGGAATTATATACCAAAAATGCATACAATAGTACTAGCATTTATAATTTCCCAAATGGTTACTTTTACTGGAGGTCTTTATTTCTTTATGCCACTTCGAACCACTGTCTAGTGTAATTTCCTTCCAATCTGAAGAACTCTCTTTAGCATCTCTTGTATGGCTGGCCTATTGGTGAGGAACTCCCTCGGTTTTTGTTTATCTGGGATTATCTTAATCTCTCCCTTATCTTTGAAAGGCAGACTCACTGGATATATAATTTTGGGTTGGGAATTGTTTTCTTTCAGTACTTTAAACATATTTTGTCCCACTGCCTTCTTGCCTCTGTGGATTCTCTTATTGGGACTTCCTTTTACATAACAAATTGCTCTTCTCTTGCAGCTTTCAGAACTCTTCTTGTCCTTGGCATTTGACAGTTTGACTATTATGTGCCTGGGCATAGTTATCTTCAAGTTTATCCTGTTTGGGGTTTATTGGGGTACTTTAATGGGCATATTCATGTCTTTCAATAAATTTGGGAAGTTTTCTTCCATTATTTCTTTGAATATTCCTTCTGCACTGTTTTAGTTTCCTAGGCTGTTCCAAGAAAATACCATGTGTTTGGCTTAAACATTGAGAATTTATTTTCTAATAGTTAGAGACCAGGAAAATTTCCAAAACAAGGCATTATCAAAGCAATGCTTTTTTCTCAGACTGCCTGCTCATGACCCTTAGTCATGAGGGTGGTGTCTGCTGGCCTCTTGCTTTCTTTTCCAGGTTTTGTTACTTTCAGTTTCTTGTGTCTGTGGCTTGGCTTTGTCTCTCTCTCTCTGTCTCTCTGTATTCATTCCATTCATAAAATCTCCAGTAATAGGATTAAGGTCCATCCAGATTGAGGTGGGTTGCACCTTAATGGGTTTTTACCCACAGGAATGGATTAAATTAAAGAGCATGTTTTTCTGGGGGTACTTATAACTTCAAACTACCACATGCCCCTTTTTTCTCTTTCTTCTTTTTCTGGGACTCCCATAATGTATATATGGTACACTTGATGGTATCCTACAGGTCTCTTAGGCTCTGTTCATTTTTTTCATTCTTTTTCCTTTATGCTCCTCAGCCTAAATCATTTCAATTGTCTTGCTTTTAACTTCACTAATTCTTTCTTCTTCCAGCTCAAACCTTCTGCTGAAACCCTCTAGGAGATTTTTCATTCAGTTACTGTGGTCTTCCACTCCAGTATTTCTGTTTGGTTCCTTTTTAAAATTTCTATCACTTTCAGAGTCTCATATTGGTCATTTATTGTTTTCCTTGATATCTTTTGGTTCTTTCTCTGTGTTTTCCTTTATCTTCTTGAGCATATTGAGGATCATTTTAAAAGTCTTTGTCCAGTATGTCCAAAGTCTGGTATTCTTTGTTCATAGTTTCTGGATTTTTATCTTGTTCCTTTGGATGGACCATCATTTCCTGTTCCTTTGTCTTATAATCTTTTGTTGTACACTGTACATTTTAATATTGTAAAGGGTTAAATCTGAGATTTTGTCCCTGGGCTGTCTTTTCCTTAAGTTTGTATCCAGTTATTCATATAACAGAACTTTCCTTGAGTGCTAGGAGCTAACAAAAACAAACCAATGCAAAAAAAAAAAATCATCTTTCATGGTCTTTGCAAATTGGCTCTGCATTGGCTCTTGCTCTCCCTTACAGTTCAGTTGTCCTAGCAGCCTATCAAGAAGATTAGCCTGAGGTGAATGTGAAGTGCAGTGTCCTTTCTGTCTTTTCTGAGCCTGCATTTTGTCCTGGACTTGTAGTTGCCCATGGTGTTAGGAATTCCCTCATTCTCTTTGAATGCTCTCTTTACTTTATGAAATGGACTTTCTTCCCCATCTTGTTGCTCTATTGCATGACTTAAAACAGGTCATCCATGGATGGACCTTGGTTTGATCCCTGGGATCTCCTGGTAAAATAAAAGAAAAATATAGAAGGTGCGTGGGCCACCAGTCCCCATGTGTGGGTGTGCCAGGCCCTGCTGAGCCATGCAACAAGACGATGATGTAACAGGAGAGTGACACAAGGGAGAGCCAAGACGAGATGCACCAAAAAACCAGGAACTGAGGTGGCAGAGGTAGCAGGAGCTTCCCAAGATTGAATCCCGGTGAAGACAGGAGAAGGATGAGAAGAGAGGGCAGGAAACAGACACAGAAAATTGCTCAGCGAATGGACACACAACAGCAAAAATGGGGGTGGGGTGGGGATGGGGTTAAAATGGATAAAACAAACAAACAAACAAACAAAAAACAGGTCACCCTTTGTCTCAGGCTACTTTGAATTAATTTTTTCTAACACTGCATTAGTTGTCTGCAAGCTGCTTCTTCCTGGAGGGCAAATTTGGGTGTGTAAGAGATGAATTTCCTGGTTCAGTCTTTCAGGCTGCCACCAACATACAGCCCCTGCAGTATATGCATCGGGGTTATTCTGTGCTCTCAGGAACAGAGCTAAAGACTCACAATTGGAGTGCAGCTTGGCTTCACATTGCACTGGGGAGGAGTTGTGGGAGGGGTCAGCAAAGGTACCACAAGTTTCTCCTAAAATTCTTAAAAAATTTTTTTTTTGATTCTGCACTTGCCCAGTTACTGCAACATTTAACTGTTTTCTGGGGTTTTGAGGAAGATGGTCCTGCTACATTTTGCTAGTTGTTCAAATATTCTTTTGGCAGAATGGCCCCCTAGAACATTTTACATCAACATATTGGTTGGCTGGAACGCCATCTGTGTTATAGTGGGGAGTGGGTAGGAACTTACTTCCCACCAAGACTCCAATGAGGGGGGCTCATCCAAGTTAGGAAGGAGTTTTGGGTGTGGGTAGACAAAATAGCAACAAATTTCCTAGAATGTGATTTTTAAAACTGGAAAAAATAGAGTAATAGCATTAAGCAATTTTATATATGTGCCCCATATATGTTGGACTATTCCTGTGTGAGAGCTCAAAGACTTAGATTACAATTAATATCTTATTAGATATGAGCCCCACCTGGATATCCTAGAAGTTCAGCCTCATACCACCCAACATGATTTAAAAGCTTCTAGTAACTGAAGTACCTCTCTTCCCTGACCCATGGGAGCTTTCCTTCCTGAACACTAGACTCCTCAAAAGGTAATTTATTTTCTCCCTATTCGGTCTTCTACATAGACTAGATAGTGGCAGTAGAGCTGGCCCTGTTAAACAGTGACTCTCAAAGAGCTCAAGAGGGAGATGTCTTGTACCAATAGCTGACGGTTACTAGAACTTAGAATGTGATATACATAGCACTTTTTGGGTTCAACTTAGGGTCTTAACTCTGATTCCCAGATAACAGGAAAAATTCCTGATGTAACCCAATGACTTACCATTGGTGTTTATGAAGAGAACAGAATAAATGAATCAGATAAAAGACTTTCAAAGACCTAATAGAATACATTTGTCTTGAAATGAAGGAATCTGCAGATGGAAGGACATAATGCATGCTAAGGAAAAGGAGGAAAGGGTAGGACTAATATCAAGGTACGTCCTGGAGAAGTTACTGAATTTCAAGGATATAGAAACAATTATTAGGGAAAAGAAGAAAGTTAACATATTTAGACTTGAAACACAGTGGCTTTCAGTGACAGTACTGTGATGATTAGGCTAATGTGTCAATTTGGTCAGGTAATGGTGCCCAGCTGTTTGGTCAAGGAAGCACTGGGCTAATTGTAATACAAAGGCATTTCATAATCATCAGTGAGTTGGTTGCATCTATGGCTGATTACATCTACAATCAACTAAGGAGATTGTTATCAGCAACAAGTAATGTCTCATCCAATCAATTGAAGGCATTAAAAGAAGTGATTTTAGCATTGAGAGAGAGAGAGAATTCCCATCTCTACTTCAGACAGCCAGCTTCTCTTGGGAAAATCATCGAGGACCTTCATCAGAGTCCCTGGCTTGCAGCCTGCCCTGCAGAATTTGAACTTGTACATCCCCATGGCTGCATGAATTTTATAAAATCTCATACTATTTACAGATATCTCCTGTCAGTTCTGTTTCTCTAGAGAATCCTGACTAGTACAAGTACCATGGGACAACATCAAAGAAATATGACAGAAGAAAGTGTAACTCAATGATTTGTAATCAACTAAGGATAAAGGTTACAGATGTATACTGTCAGATATGCAAAAGGGAATATATTATCCCTTGGGAAAAAATAACCTGAGGAAATTAAGGCTTTTAAGAAAGTAATTATGATAAGGATCTCAGAAATAGGGAAACTGATATTAGAAGACTGGCAGTGAATATTAATATATTTATATTAGAATTAGAGCTAAACAATGATGGAAATTGTTACAGTGTAAATGTAAATGTTATAAATGTAAACAATTTAAATATAATTATCTACAAAGTAAACTAGAAGGAAATTTAAGTGAATTTTTTATTTTTAAAGAAGCTTTAGATTACATAAAAATTACATAAAAAATATAAGGGAGGGGAATGTGGGAAGATGGTGTCAGATTAGGCAGATAAGGCTCAGCTCTCTCACAAAAACAATGGAAAAAGAGCCAAAAGCTGCCCAAGGGACCTGCTTTGGGAGTCAGCAGACTAGGACAGTGCTTCACAACCCCCAGAAGGAGGAGGGACAGAGAGACCAAGAAGCCGATACAACAAACTGTGAGTTACTAAACCTCCCAGCCTCCAGGAAGTTCTTCCCTCCCCAACCCCTGAGATATTCAGTGGCAGTAAAACCCCTGGTTCATTGCAGCTGACTGAGGGGTGTGGGGGGAAGACTTCTTCCTCCCCATCCACTGTTACAAGGGAACAAGGAGGGGGAGTCAGGGGACTTTTCTTCAGGGAATTCAGCCAACAGATCCTACTCTGAATCTCGGTTCTGGCCAGATGAAAACAAAGGAAAACAAAGAGAGATACACCTCCTTGGAAAGATGTGCCAATAAGCGCCATCTGCTGGCCATTCTGGAAATTACATGGACAAAACTGCTTTTAGAGCTCTCTTTATCCCACCTTTGGGGGAAAATTTGCACCCCAGTAGTGAGTCCCTGACACAATTTTGATAACTTAAGCTGTACAATTTTAAAGACTTAGGATAAGCTGAACCAAATATCAAAGAAGGGCTGTGAAAAAAAATAACAATAAGCAACAGAGAGAAATTGGCCACCAGAGTAAATTCACCAACATATCAGATGTCTAGAAATCAGCAAAAAATTACAAACCATACTAGGAAACAGGTGAGATGGCCTAGCTAAAGGGAAAAACTAAATATCTTGATGAGATTCAGGATTTAAGACAATTAATCAATGATAATCACACAACTCTCCCAAATAAGCTTAAAGAATTAAAAGAAAATATGACTAAAGAGATAAAGGATATTAAGAAGACACTGGGTGAACATAAAGAACAATTTGAAAGTCTGCAAAAAGTAACAGACCTTATGGGAATGAAAGACATGATGGATGAGATTAAAAACACATTAGAGGAACATAGGAGCAAATTTGAATTGCTTGAAGACAGAATTAGTGATTTTGAAGACAGAACATCTGAACTGGAAAAGAAAGGAGAACAGAAAGAGAAGGGAATGGAAAAAATAGAACAGGATCTCAGGGAATTGAATGACAATATGAAACACAGAAACATATGCATTATTGATGTTCCAGAAGGAAAAGAAAATGGAAAAAAGGCAGAAAGAATATTTGAGGAAATGATGACTGAAAACTTCCATACCCTTATGAAAGACATAAATATAACTATCCAAGAAGGGCAACACCCCAAACAGAATAAACCTGAAAGACTTACCCTGAGACACCTACTATTCAGAATGACAAATATCAGAGATAAAGAGAGGATTCTGAAAGCAGCAAGAGAAACACAAAACATCACATATAAGGGAAATTCAATAAGATTAAGTGCCGACCTGTCATCAGAAACTATAGAGGGGAGAAGAAAGTGGTATGCTGTATATAAGGTACTGAAATAGAAAAACTGCCAGCAAAGAATTCTGTATCTGGCAAAGCTGTCCTTCAAAAATGAAGGGGAGTTCAAAGTGTTCACAGATAAACAAAAACTGATAGAATATGTTACCAAAAACCAAAATTACAAGAGATACTAAAGGAAGTGCTGCAGCCTGAAAGGATAAAAAAGGGCAAGAGACTTGGAGAAGAGGGTAGAAATGAAGATTATTAGAAAGGGTAAATTAAAGGGTAAAAAGATAGATAATAGCATGATATGACAACAGAAAGCCAAAGGTCAAAATGGATGAAGTAAGTAATGCCTTTACAGTTATAACATTGAATGTTAATGGCTTGAACTCCCCAATCAAAAGACATAGATTGATAGAATGGATAAAATAATATAAGCCATCTATATGTTGTCTACAAGAGACTCACCTTAGATGTAAAGACACATCTAAGTGATGTGTGAAAAAAGTGAAAGGATGGAAAAAGATATTCCATGCAAATAGTAACCAAAAATGAACTGGAGTAGTGATACTAATATTGGACAAAATAGATTTTAAGTGTAAAACTGTTATAAGGGATGAAGTTGGTCATTATATATTAATAAAAGGGGCACTTCAACAAGAAGAAATAACTATTCTAAATATTTATACACCTAACCTCAGTGCCCCAAGATACATGAGGCACACACTGGCAAAGCTGAAGGGAGAAATAGATGTCTCTACAATAATAGTTGGAGACTTCAATATACCACCCTCAGTATTATATAGAACATCTGGACAGAGGATCAATAAAGAAACAGAGAGCTTGAACAATATGATAAATGAACCAGACCTAACAGGCATCTATAGAGCATTGCACCCCAAAACAGCAGGATATACATTCTTTTCGAGTACTCATGGATCCTTCTCCAAGCTAGACCATATGTTGGGTCACAAGACAAGTCTCAATGAATTTGAAAAGACTGAAATTATACAAAACATTTTCTCTGATCATAATGGAATGAAGCTGGAAATCAATAATGGATGGAAAAAGAGAAAATTCATAAATATATGGAGGTTAAACAACACACTCGTAAACAATCAGTGGGTCAAAGAAGAAATTGCAAGAGAATTCAGCAAATATCTTGAGACAAATGAAAATGAGAACACACATATAAAAATGTATGGGACAACACAAAGCAGTGCTGAGAGGAAATTTATAGCCCTTAATGCTTACATTACAAAAGAAGACAGAGCTAAAATTGATGATCTAACTTCACACCTGGCAGAACTAGAAAAAGAGCAGCAAACTAATCCCAAACCAAGCCAAAGGAAAGAAATAGTAAAGATCAAAGCAGAAATAAATGAAATTGAGAAGAGAAAAACAGTGGAGAGAATCAACACAACCAAAAGTTGGTTCTTTGAGAAGATCAACAAAATTGCCAAACACTTAGCTAGACTGACAAAGAGAAAAACAGAGAAGATGCAAATAAATATAATCAGAAATGAAAGAGGGATTACCACTGACCCTGCAGAAATAAAAGAGATCATAAGAGGATATTATGAACAACTGTATGCCAAAAAACTAGAAAATATAGACTAGATGAACAAGTTTCTAGAAACACATGAACCACCTACACTGCCTTTAGAAGAAATAGAAGACCTAAATAAACCAATCACAAGTGAAGAGTGTGAAACAGTCATCAAAACCCTCCCAAAAATGAAAAGCCCAGGACCAGATGGCTTCACAGGTGAATTCTACCAATCATTCAAAGATGAACTAATACCAATCTTGCTCAAGCTCTTCTAATAATTTGAACAGGAAAGAAAGCTACCAAACTCATTCTATGAAGCCAACATCACCCTAATAACAAAACCAGATAAAGATACTATGTAAAAAGAAAATTACAGACCAATATCTCTAATGAATATAGATGCAAAAGTCCTCAACAAAATACTTGCAAACAGAATCCAAAAGCACATTAAAAGAATAGACCATGATCAAGTGGGTTTATCCCAGGTATGCAAGGGTGGTCAAACACAAGAAAATCAATTAGTGTAATAAACCACATTGATAAATTGAAGAAGAACAATCACATGATCCTCTCGATTGATGCAGAAAAGGCATTTGACAAAATACAGCACCCTTTCATGATAAAAACACTCCAAAAAATAGGAATAGAAGGAAACTCTCTCAATATGGTAAAGTAAATATGTGAAAAACCTACAGCTAGCATTGTACTCAATGATGAAAGGCTGAAAGCTTTTCTGCTGAGATCAGAAACAAGACAAGGATGCCCACTGTCACCATTATCATTCAATATTGTGCTAGATGTTCTAGCTAGAGTAATTAGGCTAGACAAAGAAATAAAAGGCACCCAAATAGGAAAGAAAGAAGTAAAACTTTCACTATTTGCTAATGACATTATCCTATATGTAGAAAATCCTGAAAAATCCACAACAAAGCTACTAGAATTAATAGACAAGTTCAGCAAAGTGGCGGGATATAACATTAATACACAAAAATCAGTAGCGTTTCTATACACTACTGATGTGCAATCTGAGGAGGAAATCAGAAAATAATTCCATTTATAATAGGGACTAAAACAATCAAATATTTAGGAATAAACTTAACCAAGGACATTAAGGAACTTTATTCAGAAAAATACAAAACACTGCTAAAAGAAACTGAAGAAGACTTAAATAAATGGAAGGACATTCTTTTTTCATGGATTGGAAGACTAAATATCATAAAGATGTCAATTCTACCCTAATTGATTTACAGATTTAATGCAATCCCAAAAAAACCCCAACATCCTTTTTTGCAGAAATAGAAAGCCAATAATCAAATTTATTTGGAAGGGTAAGGGGCCCCAAATAGACAAAAATATCTTAAAAAAGAAGAACAAAGTTGGAGGACTCTCACTTCCTGACTTTAAAGCTTATTACTTAGCTACAATGATAAAAACAGCATGGTACTGACATAAGGACAGACAGATTGACCAATGGAACTGAATTGAGAACTCAGAAATTGACCCTCACATCTATAGTCAGGTGATTTTTGACAAGGCTGTTAAGCACACCTAGCTGTGCCAGAACAGTCTATTCAACAAAAGGTGCTGGGGGAACTGGATATCCATATCTAAAAGAAAGAAAGAAGACCCTTATCTCACACCTTATACAAAAATTAACTCAAAATGGATCAAGGACTTAAATAATAAAAACAACAACCATAAAACTTCTAGAAGAAAATGTAGGAAAACAACTTCAAGATCTTGTGGTAGGCAGTAGTTTCTTAAACCTTATGTCCAAAGCATGAGCAACAAAGGAAAAAATAGATAAATGGGACCTCCTCAAAATTCAACACTTTTCCACCTCAAAAGACTTTGTCAAAAGGGTGAAAAGGCAGCCGACTCAATGGTTGAAAATATTTGACAATCACATATCTGCTAAGTGTCTAATATCCATGATATATAAAGAGATCATACAACTCAACAATAAAAAGACAAACTACCTGATTAAAAATGGGCAAAAGACTTCAAAAGATGACTTTCCAAAGAAGAAATACAAATGGTGAAGAAACACATGAAAAAATATTCAACATCATTAGCAATTAGAGAAATGCAAATCAAAACTACAATGAGATAAAATTTCACACCTATTAGACTGACCATTATTAAAAAGTCAGAAAACTGTAGATGTTGGAGATGATGTAGAGAGATAGAAATACTTATTCACTGTTGGTGGGAATGTAAAGTGGTACAGCCACTGTGGATGTCTGTTTGGCAGTTCCTAAGGAAGTTGACTATACACTTGCCATGGGACCCGGCAATACCATTGCTAGGTATATACCCAGAAGAGCTAAGAGCAGTGACACGAATAGACATCTGCACACCGATGTTCCTAGCAGTGTTAGTCATGATAGCCAAATTTGGAAACAACCCAGGTGTTCATAACTGATGAATGGGTAAACAAATTGTGAGGTATACACACGATGGAATATTATGTAGCTGTAAGAAGAAATGAAGTTGTGAAACATGTGACAAAATGGATGAACCTGGAGGGCATTATGTTGAGTGAAGCAAGCCAGACACAAAAGGACAAATACTGTATGATTGCCCCATTATTAACTAAATATATTATGTGAAAAATAAATATATTATGTGAAATATGAATATGGGTAGAATTGCATATATGACTGTTTTTCTTTGAAGCTGAAGAAATGTAAGTTAGTACTACAAAATGTTAGTATCAGACATAAAAACCCCACATTATACTAAGTGAAGGAGATCAGACACAAAGTGTCATATATTACATGATTCCATTTATATAAAATGTAAATATAAATCAATTTATAAAGATGAAATGAGATTAGTGGTTATGTAGGTCTGAAGAAGGGGTGTGGAATCTTTTTTTTTTTTTTGGAGTAATGAAATTCTAAAATTTTTGAGATGATGAATGTACAACATTGTGCTTGTACTAAAAGTCATTGATTACATACTTTGGATAAAATAACAACACACAGCAGCTATGTACAGTGGGGGAAGCATAGAGATTGAGAGGTAAGGGATTTTCTTGTTTGTTTATTATTATTATTACTGAAATAATGAAAATGCTCTAATTACAATTGAAGTGATAAATGAACAACTATGTGATTATACCAAATACCTTTGATTGTACACTTCGGATGAATTGTATGCTTTATTAGTATGTATCATTAAAATTGATTTATATAAAAATATGTAGGGGATTCCCATATACCCTATTCCCTCCCCCTCCCCCACTTTCCCCCATTAACAACATCTTTCATTATTGTGGTACATTTGTTACAATTGATGAACATATATTGAAGCATTGCTACTAACCATGGTCTATAGTTTACATTATAGTTTACACTTTGCACTGCACAATTTATAGGTTTTCACAAAATGTATAATTGCCTGTATCTGTTATTTGTAAGTGCACTTTTAAATCAGGGAATCAGAAAATGTGAGCTGAAGTTGATACTTCAAGAAATATAGGTTCAAATGTATCTTTTAAACTTTTCTTATGAAACAAATAAAAGAGGATACTGACAACTTTGCAAAAAATAGAGACAAAAGAAAATACCAAAATCAGAAAATATAGTGTCAGAAATAAGACCAAAACATATATGTTAAATAAATGAAGGCAAATGTGATAAATTACCTGTAACAAGAAAAAGACTCCCGAATTAGTTTTCAGGAGAACAGGGATTTTTGTCTGTTTTGCTCACTGTTGAGTCTCTAGTTCCTAGAACACAGACTGGTTCAGAGTAAGCATTCAATAAATATTTGTTGAATGAATAAGTGAACTGTATTAAAAACAGTAAAGGACAAAATCCAACTACATGCTTCGTGAAAAAGATTTGCATCAACAAATCACCAAAATTTGTGACTTAAACAAGAGAAATTTATTCTCTCAAAATTTTAGAGGCTAGAGTCTGAAATCAAGGTGTCATTATGGCTGAGCCCCCCAGAGCCTCGAGGGGCAGATCCTTCCTTGACTCCTTCAGTTGCTGGTAGCTTGAAGCATTCCTTAGCTTGTGGCTGTATAACTCAAATCTCTGTCTAATCTTCACATGTCCTTCTCCCCTCTGTCTGTGTCTGTCCTTTATAAGGACACTTGTAATTGGATTTAGGTCCCACTGGCATAATCCAGGATGGTCTCATTTGAAAATCCTTAGCTTAATCACACTTTCAAAGATCCTTTTTCCAAATAAGGTCACATTCACAGGTTCAGATGTGGACAAATCTTTTTGAATGCCACCCTTCAACCCATTATAATCAACAAGGTCATACAAGGGAAATACAAGGAAAATAGGAGCTGAGATGCTAATATCAGATAAATGCTACTTCAAATACCGCTGAATGAGACAGTGAGACAGCTTATAAAACTTTTATGAATTCTTTAGTAATTTTTTTAAAGATTCTTGAAATAATAAAGAACAGAAAGTCAAAGTCAAACTGACTTAAAAATGAAGGTATTATTTTGGCTCATGTAGCCAGAAAGTTCAGTGGAACAGTGGGTTCTACGGGATCTCTGTTTTTCTGTGAAGATCCCTGGTCTGCCTCCATCTTTGTGTTGACTTGTTCTCAGGCTGGCCTTCCTCATGGTCATAAGAGCACTGCCTACAGGCACTATGGAAATGTGATTCCTCATTCACAATCATCACTCTCCTCCCTCCAAAACAAAAACAAAAACAAAAACAAAAACAAAAATAAAATCCTAACCACTATAAATCAATTATACTAGAAAGGCAGTAGGATTACCCTCTGATTGATTTAGACCATTCGTTTTCAAAGTGTGCTTCACAGATCCCTGGGAGTCCCTAAGACCTCAAGAAGTCTGCAAGGTCAAAACTATTTTCATAATAATACTAAGAGGTTATTTGCTCTTTTCACAGGATTGACTTTTGCCCTGATTCTTCAAAAGCTGGTGGGTAAAACTGATAAGTGTCTCAGCATGATTCAAGGTAATAGCACCAAGCTGTATTAGTGCTTCACTGCTGGGCACAGCAGCAAACAAAACAAAACAAAAAACAAAACAAAACAAAACAAAACAAAACAAAACAAAACAAAGGAATGGAAAGGAAAGGCAAAAAAAAGAGGGGAAAATAAACCAGGTTTCACCTAAGGATGCCATTGATAAAGCACTGGAAATTATTAATTTCATTAAATCTTGAGTCTTGAATGAATGTCTTTTTAATTTTTTGTGTGATGAAAAGCTGCTATGCAGTATCTTAAAGTAGGATACTGTTGCTGTTTGTCTGGAGGAAAGTCCTTTGAGATTTTTAAAATCGCAATTGAACAAACTGCTTCTTTATGGAGCACCATTTTCTTGAAAGAACTATTGCCAGACAAGCTATTTTTATGCAAACTTGGATATTTGACAGACATTTTCCTGAAAACAAGTGAAATGAATCTGTCGCTCCAAGGAAACCCCTGACAGTATTTTTGCCAAAGATAAAATGCAAGTTTTCAGGCAAAAATTAGAAGTTTGGAAAACTTGTGTCTGCCACCTGAATTTGACAGCTTCCCAATATTTAAAGACTTTTCTGATGAGATTGGTGGTGATAGGATCAAATGTGAGTTTTTGATATTGTATAATGAAATATGTCAGCATTTGGAAGATTTGCATAACTTGGTGAAGCAGTCTAGATAGGGAATCAATAGACGGATCTGGAACCTGGCAGAAAAACCACTGCCACTAACATATGTTCTTCAATACCCCCAAGATGGCTGCTGGAAGACCCTCTTGGGATTCTCCCATTTGGGATGAGAATTCCTTCAGAAGCCAGGAGAAGCCTGGGATATTTTCCAGGGGTCTTATCATTGGGCCCTCCCAGGGGATTGATGGGTGGGGTAATCAATCAAAATAGCAAACAGCTGGAACTCCTCCCATGCCATTAGCAAAGGGGCAGAATAATTAATGGTTTAAAAAGCAAGTGCAAAGGCCGAACTGGCTCTCTTTCTTGCCTTTTGACCCCTATTCTGGCCTTCTTCACCCTTGCATGTATCAATACCCAAGTAAAACCTGGGAATTTATAATCTATAATGGGCAATTGTAGTTTATAAACTGGCCCTTTTTATCACTCTTCAGCCCCTTCCTCTCTCTGGGACCCATGATGTGTTATTTTCTTCCATTTCTCTTCCCTCCCTACCTTAAGAAATTACTGGCCTAATCAACATGGTGTGCTCTTGAAATTCATTTCTTGCAGTTTAGCCAAAGACCTAGACAAAATCCGGTTACACTGGGGAACCCATATTTTTCCAAATGAGTAATGTATGATGCTACAACACCATACTTGGTAAAAGATCCATTCAAACTATAAAGTAGATTGATAAATTTTAATTTAACAAAATATTTAAAAAGTACAAAATGTTCAGTGATGATGTTTTAGATTCTACATTTCAAATAACATTTAAGATACTTACTGGCTATTGTGTTTTAGTGCAGTATCAAAAAAGAATATCTACAATTATCTGTATGTGGCTAGATTTTCTTCATATAATTCAATCAAGCAACATATGACAACAAATTGAATGCAGAAAAAGATATTAGAATCCTATTATCTTCTATTAAGCTAGATATTAAAGAGAGTTGCAAAGATGTCAGTGCCTCTCTTCTCATTACATTTATTTTCACTTGGAAAATAGTTATTTTTCATAAAAAGTGCTATTTATCACAATGTGAAACTAGATTATTATATTGCTATTTCTCAAGGAATTAATAAATAAATTTGAAAAATTCTTAGTTTTAATTTCTAATATGCTAAACATTGATAGATGTAACCCACACAAAAGATTTTTGGACTCCTTAATAATTGCTAAGAGTGTAAAGGGGAACTGTGATCAGAAAGTTTGAGAATTGTTGATTTAGATCAACCTGATATTCATAGAGCTGGATGGTGATTCAATTTGACCAAATTATATAGCTTCTATTGACTTGGGGAGGAATTAAATTAGGGATGAAATTGCAATTAATTTTCAGTTCAATGATAAGGGGTAAAATCTTCAATAAATATGTAAACTGTCACAAAACTTTGTGTACCAAATATAATACTATATACAAATAATGGCTGAGAACACAATGTTAGTAAAAGATTATGACATCTTTTAGTCCATGACAGATCAAGTAGGTGAAAAACTAAGTAATACTGTAAAGATTCTAATTAATATAATTAATATGCATCTTCCAATAATTACATTTTCGACCCTATACCATAAAGATAAGTTTTTATAAAAACTGACCATGACATAGCCTAAAGAAATCCTTAATAAACTAAAAATTAGAAACATCAGAGACTACAAGCTCTGACCACAATGCAGTTAAAGAAGGAATTAACAGCAAAATTTAAAACTTTCACACCTAAGAACCTAAAAATAAAAACAAACATCTCAGGGTCACGATATTGCACAATTATGGTGACATCATTCACATGGATCCTAAGTTGTGTTTCAGAGGGTAAAAGTCGAATAGAAGACAACTTAAATAGTGGCTTCTGTAGTTGGGGTGATTTGGTGATCTTGATTGCCTCAAATAACTTGAATTTAAAATAAAATTTCAGAATACTTAGAAATAAAAATACTGCATATCAAAGTACATGGGCTATTATTGCTAAGGTGGAACTTGGAGGAATATTTAAGATTTTAAGAATTTTGGTATTAAGCAAGAATAAATAAGGACAATATATTAAAAATTCAGCCCAAGAAATTGGGGAAAGATCAATAAAATAAACCTAAGAAAGCCAAAATGAAGAATTGAAAATATTATAAATTATTGAATTAGAAAATAGATATATAAATATAAAGCTATAATTGATAAATATATCACAAGTTAGTTATTTAGAAAACTAAGTAGTTAGCCTAAACAAGCAAAGAAGCAGGGAACAAAAAACACTTAAAATTAAACATGGAAATACAGGTGGAAAAAAACAAAAGACAAAGCGAAAATTATTAGAATATATCATAGAACATTATGAAAGTATAAAGAGAAATCAGGCTAAAATTAGTGATTTTCTAGAAAAATATAAATTACAAAATTGATTCAAAAGTATAAAAAATATATAAAATAGACCTTTTAGGTATTCACTCAATTCTCAGAAGCTACAGAATTAAAAATTGATATAGTTGATAATATTAAAAACATAAGTTTAGAGAATGAGCATGGCTCAAGCAGTTGAGTGCCCACCTCCCACATAGGAGGTCCCAGGTTTGGTTCTTTGTGCCTTCTAAAGAAAAAACAAACAGATAATAAGCAGACAAAGGGCAAAAAACAATGAGCAGACAGCAAGCAAAAATGAGCACAAACAACAAGGAAAAAAAAATAACAATGAGCAAACAGACGAGGGAGACTTCTCGGGGGTGGGGAGAACATATGTATAAATCTAGGAAAACCTTAAACAAAGTCAAATGTCACACTAAACACTTGCAAATATATTTCCATAAGTCTATCTATCTATCTATCTATCTATCTATCTATCTATCATCTATCATCTATCTATCTATCCTCTATTTCTATCCATCTAACTCATCTATGTGTGTCTCTGTCAGATATATATTTAAGATGTATAAGGACTAACTTCCTTAATATATAAATAGATTTAAAAACCAATAAGGATGGGGGACAGATGTGGCTCAAATGGTTGGGTGTCCATCTTCCATATGGAAGGATCTGGGTTCGATCCCCGGGACCTCCAGGTTAAAAAAAAGGAAAAAGACAACTCAATAGAAAATGGAAAATTATGTAAATAGCCAGGCCACAGAAAAATAAATATTGATGGGAAATAAATAAAAGAAAAGATGCCCTATCATTGATATAGAAATGCAAGTCAACAAAAATTAGATGCTACATTTTTACTTCTCAGAATGGCAAAAGCTCAAAATTCATGTGAGGAGAAATAAGTTATTTCTAATATACTTTTAGTGGGAGTGAAAATTTGTCATTATTTTGGAGTGTTATTTTTTAGTATTTGTCAAAATTAAAAGTATACATAAACAGGATATTAAATAGGGCATTTCCTTGTGTAGGTTAATGCCCTAAAACTAACAATAATTGGGTGATAATTTTCTCTTTATTCCAAAGAGAGGTT
>JAQZBX010033908.1:0-25200 GCA_029593785.1 Cabassous unicinctus
TATGGTAAACGGGAGCTCTATCGATTGAGCCACACCCACTTCCCAAGACGTATTTATTTAACCAACATTTATTGATCACCTAGTATGTGTCAGGCATGTTAATGGCACTGGGCATATAAATATAAATGAGATCATATAGGCTCTTTCAGAGGACATGGTGTGTAGCCAGCAGCCTTGAAAAATATCTCAGAAGCAGCAGGCTTCTGTTATATTGCTTAGTCACATGCATTATGAGTGTTTGTTTTGAAAATGGAAACAATAAACAAAATAAATTAATAAATGAACAATGAAATCATAGTGCTGTCCAGGCTTTCTCTTTTCTTCTGAACTTGTGCTGAGGAACTCTATAAAAGCCTCTCTCTCCTTGGTGCCGAAAATTCATCCATGAAGAGTTGTCTGTTAAAAAGAACTCATCCCCTAGCCACATTTTAAAAATGAGCATTAATTTATTATGTTACTTAATGTCCCTTGTCTCATTGGGGCAACCCAGTGTTTGACAGCCTGGGAGAAACCAGAACTGACATTCTTATTAAAGCAGAAGGTCAGGTAACAATTAGCAACTTCAGTAAGAAAGTAGGGTCTGAGTCCCAAGGACCAGGGAAGACTGAAAGAACAAGTGTTTAGAAAGAACATAATTCAAGATCTCAGTTACTTCCTGCTGAGCCCAGAAGTACTACTGTGGCCAGAAGGCAGTCAAACACTATCTTAGTTTCCTGGCTCTTAAAACAAACACCATACAGTGAGTTGGCATAACAACAGGAGTTAATTGGCTCATGGTTTCAGAGGCTAAAAGGTTTGCTTCCTACTGCGTAGGTATCTTCTGGCTGGCTGCAATCTTTGGGGTTCCTTGGATTTTGTGGCACAGGGCAGTGCAGTGCTCATGATGGCATCTTCTTTCTATTTCGGGTTCTGTTGACTTGCAGCTTTTGGCTGCCCCTATGGCTTCTTCTTTTGTGTCCAGTTTCTTTTGTTTATAAGGACTTCAGCCGTATTAGATTAAAGCCCACCCTTGTTCAATTTGGGCACACTTTAATATAACAACATCTTCAAAGGTCCTGTTTGCAAATGGGTTCACACCCAAAGGACCAGAAGTTGGGACCTGAACATAACTTTCGTGCGAGACATGACTCAATCCCCAACAGACACTGACAAGTGAGTCCTATTTTTGGATGATGTTATGGCAAAAGACCAAGCCTTCCTTACTCCAAATTAGGAGGAATCATTGCCTGCATGGGGCTATTCCGTCCTTAGGAATGTTTGGAAAAGCTTGCTGGAAGAACAGAGTTGAAGGGTGTTCGACTTCCCTATTTTAGCTAGAGCCATCACTAAGACTCATTTACCATCTCTGAGAAGCATTTCTTTCCAAAGCAAAAATTCCACAAATCTAAATGTTTCACAGGCCCAAGTTCTAAAAAGAGGCTAAGGGAGTATAAGTGGTAGTAGAAATGGGGGAGGGCGGGGGAAAGCAAGGATAAAGTGGTTTTTTCAAGTAAAATGAGAGTGTTGACTGGCTTCAAACTGGTGACAAAACCAAATTATGAAGCTTGGACCTGCCATCCTTGACAGTGTAATAGTGCTTTTGGAAGGAGGAGCAGAAAGAGGCTGGATTTTCAGTCAGAAACCACTAAACCCACTATTTATGTAATTTTTATTTATACGAGACCAATTGTGATTCTGTTGAATTCCTACGTCTTGCTATACCAGTTTCTAAAAGGTCTCTTCAGTTGTTGACACATCCTTGGATGTGTCACTCATTTAGATAAGGAAAGCATTTGAGTTCCAACTTCTGCACTGATTATTTAGTTATAGTTTTATATAGAATTATAGTTCGTATAATTTCAAAAAGTGCAGTTTTACAATTCCATATAGCCTTTAATTAATTGAGCAAGTTGGATCACAGTTGCTCTTCTGAATGCTTTAGAATGGTTCTTCACATTTAAATTACTCATCTGCTTGGCATTGCTCTGTTGGCCAGAAGATCTGAAATGTGCACACACACAAAATCTCCACTGGGTCTTGGTGTGTGCTTTTTTGTGTGTTGGACTGGTACAGGGTGTGGGTAGAGATTGTGTCCCTTATTGTACAGCTTTTAAAAGGATACCTGAATAATGGAAACCATGATGGTCATCCAAATAAATAATGCTTTAGAAACTTGTTTTAACAGGGTTAAAGCAATTTGGATAGCTCATTTGTAATCAACACAAATACATGTGGAAATATAAATTCACATAAGAAGCTTTTGACTTCAGGATTACAAACAGAAGTCATGTAGAAAATATTCAAGCTGACTGAAGATAACTTGAGAATATAGTGCAGGTGAGCCTCTGTGTAGTCCTGAAAATATGAAAGAAAAAAAAAAAGTTAATGTAGTCATTGAGGGAAAAGCTCTATAAGATTTGCTTGTTTTAGAAGTCTGAACTCTTTTTTAAATCTGAATTTCTAGATTTTGTATTTATTTAGAGCAGTGATTCTCAACTGTGGGTTACATTATTCCCCCAACACCATGCCCTGGGGAGTGTTTGGAAATGTGTGGGGCGTTTTTTAAATCACAATGATTAAAGTGATGGCCTGGTCTGGAAGGGCTGGGGTGAGCAGAGATATATGTTAACTCCACAGTGAGTGAAATACTGCTGTCCAGTAAAGAATCGTCCTACCTAGAGTGCCAAAAGCATCCTCACTAACAAGAGCTGATTTGGAGGATGGGATAATCCTGTAGGTTAAGCAGACTCAGTTAACTGAAATTTACACCTTTAGATTCTGAGGATACATGCCACACACATATATATATGAAGAATATAGATGGTACTATAATCCTGTAGAAATTCTAGAGATTTCTACACTTACTGTTTTATTAAGGTGAATTATCTTGTGGGTAGTTTTACTCAGTTTCTTAACCCAGGGTAAATTTTATTTCCCAGTCTCAGAGTAAAACTAGCAACAGGGGGGCTGTAGATATAAATTCCTGGAATGTAACACCTGCTGGCTATAAAAGTCAATCTAGATCATGAAGGAGACTGTGTCTACTGCCGCAGTTCTTGAAACATGTTTTCAGCAGCTACTGATAATTCTAGCACTGTAATCAAACATGAAATAAAATGACACATTCAACATTGTTCATGAGCTAAGATTTCAGGGTAATGAAATCCAAATAATAACTCATAGTTAGGAAAACAATAGGTGTTGTAAGTGTACTACAGGGAAAACTAATTTTGTTCCTTTTTTTTAAGACAAATTTTGAATAAATTCATGAAGAAGTTAGGAAGATGGGTGGGACAAGTACGGTTGGAGGAAGAAAAAAAGACTTAGGTTGTTGGAAACCTTTCTTAACTGAAGGAACATTTACTAGTTTTCTTTCAGTGTTTTATGTAATTGATATTACAAATGATTCACTGAGTTCTTGAGCCATCTCTGAATTTTGTTCTAAGTTTATTCAGTTATTTCTAGGACAGTTCATTCATTTATTATGAATTCATGCTTTGTAGTACACATGCTTTAGTTAAGTTTGCAAGACAAACCTGCAAACAAATAATTTCCATACCAGGTGGTAAGTGTCACAGTAGCTGTGCAAATATAAATACTGTGAAACCCCAGGGACTCACTCTAGCAGATGAACTCTGGCGACCTCTGATCTGATCACAGTATGAAAATCACTCAAGTTACCTGTAAAGGAGACAGAACAATGTTTCTACTCTCTCACTAGAACATGAGCTGATAAACTAGAATGACTCTGGTGTAGACAACATAAGCTTTTAATTCATTCTTAATTAGGATATGAAATGTTGAGGGTTCTGCTTTATTTTTATGTATACTCTCAAGTAAATGCTTCATTTCTTAATACTCAAAATATAAAACCTCCCACAGTAATTGAATTACAGACAAAAAGACCTGTTTGCTATATTGCAGTAATTATGTAATGAAGCAGTTAATTCTGAGCAAGTATGGAAAGATGTCATATAGTCACAGAAAGGATCAAGAAGAGAAAATGACTTTTCACAGCAGCATATTGATTTAGTACTTCAGAAGCCTGATACTTTGTCCTCTATTAAATTACATTTAAAATATTTGATTTTAAAATAACTTACTGGCTTTCTTTTCTCCTTTTAAAATAATACATGTCAAGTGAGGATAACACTGAAGCATGAAGACAGAAATAGAAATCACCCTCAATACATATGCCACTCCATATCCATATCCAAATCCAAATCCTTCCAGTATTTTTTCCTAGGCACAAATACACTTTTACAGGTTTTTAAAAAAATTGAAATCATGGTGATTTTAACTTATTTAATGAAATAGTACATGCATTTTTTTCCATTTTTGGTTTTACTAATCCCTTTGTTTTTTCTTGCTAGAGTTGTCTCCTCATTTTAGTGTTTTATTTGTATTTCACAAAGATTGTAGGGGTCAGGGTGTGCTGTGGTAAGGACTTAAACATTTAAAAAATATATATTTTCTCCTGTGTTTCCCTATGTGTCTGTAAAATCACTGTCATTTGATAAGAATGGGAAGCAGAGTTTTCTTTTTCAAGGAGAGGAAAGTAGCTGTTTCACCAGAGAAGAAATATATATAGGGATATATAAGAATTTATTTAGGATAGCATTTAGCTGATGCTGACAGATAATGACACACACATACCATTGTTTGGTTTATCATTCTTAAATTCTGCTTCTTTGGATTTTGCCACAGATGCTCTGAGTCATTGTGTGTTTACATGCTTAAGTGGTTAATGCTCCTTTTGGAAGCTAAACCATCAGGCTCTCAGTCAAGAGTATACTGGATGCTGACTTTATGGATGAGTCCAAAAGTTAGATTTGGCTCTTTGGGTAATGTTCAAACAAAATCATATTTCATGAGAGTAAAGGATGCTTTACTGGTCAAATGCAGTTGGCAATTCTCCAATATATTGACCAAAGTATCAGCTTCACACATTGAGTTTGCATTTTTGTGTTTTAACTTTAAAGGCATAGTTCTTTTCCATGGAAGATATTCTTTTCCTTCTTACCCAGAAAGATTCTTTTGTGATAATGCAGACATTTAACTTAAGATTAAAAATCTTCCTATTTCTTCCAGTAGATTCTACTATTTCTCTCTAGTAATTGAGCTTTAAGGACTATTAGTAATTAAAAATAAGAGCTTCCCCCATTATTTTACTATGTTAGTATCTGTTGTGTTCTCCTTGCATTAAAAGACCCCAGATAACTGTCTTACTAAATTTCCACAAGGAATAGCTATTACATTTAAGAAAATATTTTTTAATAAATGATACAGTAAGATGGTATTATATTGTTTACATTTGGTCATGGACATGCTAGGAATACTTTCATTGTTAAGTTTGTTTCATTATTGGGACTACATAGCATCATTAGACTTCTGTGGAAAAGTTAATAATAGATTCCATTTTTAAATATGAAACTTAACCTATTTAGGTTTAAGGTCCTCATAATTTTTCTCCTAGTTGTAATCTATTTTCTACTGAGATAACAGTCCCTGCCCAAGAAGATGCTGAGTGATTCTTCAGGACTGGCTGACATTACACAGAAGAAATTGAGAGGGTCTTCCAGGTGGTCAGATGGATGATGTTACTATGGCAAGTTCTCTTAACACCATAGCAGGCAGAAGTATCCCAGGCAGCAGTTGTGGCAGAGCTTAAGCAGCTACTTCTAGCTTGACAACTAAAAGCTAATAACTCACATGACTGCATTTCAGGGAATATTTTTCCCACAGTTGGGGAGTGGGTGCCTAACCGAACCTTCATTGTCGGCTGTGAACAGTGAGAAAAATGCTTTTCCAAGATCAAAGACAGACATTATATTTGGAATTTGTTCAAGAAAAGTAACTTTGCAATTAGAAATATACTTTTTAACTGCAGTATTTTGTTATCTGTCTTCAAAGGAGAACTGCTTGTTGATAGGCCACTTCCTGCCTTTCATCTTTTTTCTTCTGATTATCAACAACAACAAAAAGCAGCATCATAGTAGTGGTAATCCTTTTTTATGAGTTGTTTTGAAACAGGACAGCTCAATTAGGTATTAGAGAAAGTAAAGTTGGCTCTCGTGGAAATGCGGTTCTGATTTTGTGGTTGGGTCACTACAAATGGCTTCCAGATGACTTCCTGTGAAATCAGTAGCAAAGGTCATCAGTGTCATCTGTAGAGAAATTGGAGAGTGGGAAATGAGAATTTATAAGCTTTCGAACCGAAATGTTATATGGACTGACAGAAGGCTGTGAGAGTCAAAACACAACTTTTAAGGAAATAGGAAACCCATCTGACAAGAGGCAATGTCCTACAGCTTAAAGACTGATTTGTCAGTTTGACAGGTTCTTGTTCTTGGAATCAGCATAAAGGTACCTTGAATGGCTTAACCAGAGGTTGTTTAATCAGGTGCTTGTAAAGAATGTTGGTTGGAAGCGGGTGTGGCTCAGTGGATAGAGCCCCCGTTTACCATATGGGAGCGGGTTCGCGTCCTGAGGCCTCCTTGTGAGGGCACGCCGGCCTGAGCAGTGGGGTGGGCTGATGCAGCAACCTCACGGCAGGAAGCGGGTGTGGCGCAATGGATAGAGCACCTGTTTACCATATGAGAGGCCCCGGGTTCGCTTCCCGGCGCCTCCTTGTGAGGGCAGGCCAGCCCGCGCGGCGCTGTGGGCTGATGCGGCAAGACCTCACAGCAAGGGGGAGATAAGCAGACACAGAGAAGACATGCAGTGAATGGACACAGCAGCACAAGCAGCAAGGGGGGGGATAAATAAAATAAAATAAATAAAATCTTAAAAAAAAAAAAGAATGTTGGTGGGAAAGGAGTAATTTGGGGCCACATTGGGCTAGCTGTTAAGTCACACTTGAACAACCTAACCAAGATGATTGTTTTCTAAATGAAATTGAAGCAGTGAAGGGGATTAGGGTGACATTCATTCAAGATTAAAGGACGATAATAACCTTCGATCAAAGTTTGCCAAAACTACATGTAAAAGAGACACCATTCCCTTTCTCAGCCTTCATTTTTCTTCATCAGCTCTTGCCAGTGATGCATCTGTAAGAGGATAATGCAGGTTATACTTCCATGAGTAATGGACCCTGATTTCCACTTTTCTGATTGCTTACTATCTGTGGTAAGTAATGCCTTGCAGAAAATCTCCCCATGCACTAGAGCATTTTGACTAATGTTCTCTCTGGACAAAAGTCCCAATAACTACAGAATCTTTCATTCAACTTTTCTGATTTTTGTCTTTATTGATTTCTAGTTAAAACTCTTAGTGCAGTTTTTACTCCTACGTTTTGTGACCATGTTTTTTGTTGATTTGTATTTTTTCTTTGAGATATTTTCTTACAAATAGTAGAGCACCTGGAGAATTGTAAATTGCCCTCAAAATGGATCATTTCTGACTGTTCATTCTGCAGTGACTTCTCTCATTAGGATAATAGAATAAAATTGCCCTTTAGAAGCTTTTCCTATATTGATCCAGTTCATTTTAGAGGCTGAAGCACAGTAGAGGAAAGAAACCAAGTAGAGTTCTTTCTATTATCTTATTGTAAATAAACCTGGCAATTTTGTCTTTTAAAAACAGCTCTTTACCCATTGTGTCTTACTAATACTATAAATTCAAAGTAATCTCAGGTTTGTAATTTATTTAAAAAAGAAAGAAAGAAAAATAAAATATAATAATGACCTCAACAGAGACCCAAACTTTATATCAGTTCAAAGAATAAGAACATTTGATTTTAAGCTTTACCTTGTAATCTCAGTTTTACAGATCTTTAAATTGCTGGGGTTAAATTCTGATTTCTCTTCCAGTTCTAACATTGTACAGTTTTATCAGTGAACCCAAATAATAGTATGTTTTATAAAGTCATAAATTTTAATAGCTGTCCATGGTCTGCCCCCCCCCCTTAATGTTTAATGTTTCAGAAGAAGTTAGTCTTTTTGGTGTTAGGCACCTGACCAAGTAATTTGACTCCTATATGGCAGTATACCCTAAGGGCATTCCAAGCAGGCCTTGAGTACTAGAATTACAGAATTACAAATAGTTAGTGGCCCAGTTTTTGTTAATGTTTATGAATATATGGTAGTTACAGCTTTTAATCTCCCTCTCTCCCACTCCACTTTTATCTTACCCAGTATGTGAAATTTGCAGTGGTATGAAGAGAAATTGGAATTTAGGGTTCCATAATAACTGTTTGGTAGCATTGAGACCTCCTAGATCAGGGGTCCTTAACAAGGGGTCAATGAGCTTGAATTTAATTTAAAAAAAAAAACACTATTCTTGTGGGGACATGTTTGTGTGGAAGTGATATGTTTATTAAATAATACACAGTATAGTGTGGACTTAGGAAGGGTTCTGTGGTTTTCACCCAACTGGCAAAGGGGTCCATGGAACAAAAAAGGTTAAGAAACCCTGTCCTAGATGAATCTCAGAATTTTTGAAAATTGATAACACGGATTCCAGGATATTTTGGGAACACTTTAAATGAAGCAAGTCTTAGTAGTGAAATACTTTCAACTAAGAAGCCAAAGAGTGTGTGTAGGGGGGAGCGGGGAGGGGACGCCCGATGGGGGAACAGGGGAGGAGACCCAACAAAATATTTATCTTGATTCCGTCTATCACACAGTGGACTCGATGATTTAATGAAACAACCCCTATAAACTACCAGGTTAAGACAATGATTTCATTATAGCTCTGGCTCATAATGCAATTAAAGTGAAGTTAAATTATATTGGATCACTTTATATGTCATTTGAAAAAGTCACAGATTAAAATTGAGAAAGGTAATCACCACATGTTTTACCTCAGAACTCCCTAATCGTTAAGATGATTTAATGAAAACCTTCTTAATCCCATTTTTAACAGAAAAATCACAGTGATCACAGAATTTAAAATTCTCCTAAATGTTTCTAAAAACCACCTACATGTGGACAAGTAGTTATTACATAGAGGCATAGCACAGTAGCTGATCCACCTGCCACATCCAAACCCTGGTTGTCAGATGCTTTCCTAGCTGCATGATCCCGGGCAAGTTCTCTGTGCCTTAATTCCCTTATCTGTAAAAGTGGATAATAATGGCTCCTACTCCATAGGGTTGTTTTGAGGATAATTAAATTAATGATTGTAAAGCACCTAGTGCTTGGTATATGATAAGTCCAGAAAACATACTTAGTCCCACTATTCTCTGTGCTGTGTTATGCCTGAAAACTCTTTCAGTTAGAGTTAAACTCTATCTAGAAGTCTTCCCTTGTACAATAAAAATTTAGTTTACTGGTTGAGAGTATAATGTTTTTGAAAAGGAACTGCTTGATATCAGTTATTGATTTCATTTCATAGCATTCTTTTTGACTTTGTAAATCCTAAGTATTTGGTATAGCATCCAAATCAATATAATCTGACTGAATTTCTAATACTATAAACTGGTGGTAATTTGAGGTAGAAATTTTTTTTAAAACTGTTCTCAAAGAATAGTGACAGTCATTGTCTGGACTTTGTAGTGTTAATAATTTAGTACTTTCAGTGGCCAAGGACATTCTCCTTTGTCTACTATTCATGTATAGGGACATTTGTGGTCCCCCATTAATCTTCCCTTCATAAAGGAGTTCTTCAGTGTTCCAGCTTGTTCCCTCTTGGCACATGGATATTTTGGATTGATGTGAAGAGGCCCAGGATTTGAAGGCCCAGATTTGAGCACATTTATTATCTGTCTGAACTGTACATTGTGGTGTCCAGATTTTCTAGTGTGTTAAAGTTTTGCCTCAGATGTGGCTTGTGTGATTCTTAATAAATGCAGAAGTATGGCTGAAGTGGTTTAATCCTAACGAACCTACTAGACATCTGAATCACCTATTCTCTGGAAGTTTAAAATCTCCATAATAAATTTTATACTAACTTATTCATAAGGTAAAAAAAAAATCAGATTTATTAATAAGGGCCTCCCAGCCTTGCTTTTTTAAGTTTATAGAGATGATTTGATACTTTCTTTTAAGGGGGATTTAAAAAAGCAGTGCTTTCCCATATACTTTTCTAACTAGATGTTGGGAAATCTGACTGAATGTTGGGAAAGTTTTTTTTTTGTTTTTTTTCTTCCCCATTAATACAGAAATCTACGAAAGCACATAAAAATATTTAAAATGTCAGTAACTTACAAAACAACTCTGTAAATGATAAACAAAATTCAGTACTGTATCCAATTTCCAAATTCTAGAACCCAGTGCTAATTTGTGGTGGTGGTAGGTATTGGCATAAACTGAGAAAAATCACAAATAGTAGTGGGGACAATATACAAACAGCAGTTGAGATATTTGAAGGCTCATCTCCATAGGTAAAAAATGTTTTCATCAGTGTAGAGGTTATGTGAGGAACTTGTATCATTCTAGGAAACTGATTATTTCTTTATCTTCCCTGTGTAGAGGGGTAGAAAGAGGGGAATGAAGGCTGTGTACAGGGAAGTGTACTCTGCAGAACAGCCTGGTCCCAGCTGGAGATAAGGAGGTTAACATAGAGTCTTAAGAGTAGGCCTTGAAGTTTGAAGGCCGTCCACCATTTTTCTGCTTTGCTAACTTTGCTCTTGGAACTGGCCTGGCATTGGGTCTCTGTTTTTTTTTTTCAAGAAGAAAGCCAGGACTAGACGCTGTGAGCCCTTGCTCTTAATCTGATATTGTCATTGGTTCCAGAATTCCCTGCTCCTACAAGCAAGAGAAATCCGAAAGCAATGTTGTTATACTTTATACCTTTTCTTGGGTCATTTTTGACCATTTCTTTGTGAACACCAACAAAATCCCTGTTCTGTTCTTAAGTATTACTTTCCCATAAAGGCCCAGCCAGTACTTTTTAAGTTAAGCTTGAGATTCAGGAATACCAGACATCTGGACTTCCTTCCAGTCATCCCATTCCTTGGAAAATTGTAGATCCTACCCCAGTCTTAAATAACAATGAAGCAAAGATTCTGAATGGTTCTTTTCAGATTCTTTTCAAAGTGACCTTTTTGCTGATGCCCAGAGTTAAGGAAGCAGGTCAGAGTTGACAAGGTTTGCAGTGGCAGAGAGTTCTTGAAACCTGGGGATCACTCCTTAGTGTGCCTTCAGTGATAAGGAATATTAGCCATTAGTAAAAGGGTTAACAGTGGGAAGAACTGGGGGCACCAAAGGGAAAAAAGATAATTATCTTAAATTCTCCAGTGACTTATGTAATTGCCACATACCGAATGCGAATGCCTTATTATTATATTCTATCTGTTCCCTAATCATTTGGACCATATTTGTTGTACTTTGTTACATGCTAATTCTCAAATTGTTAATTGTATGGGTCTTCTTTCACCAACTAGATTGTAAGTCCTTTATTGGTCCAAATCATCCTGTATAATCAGTGTCATCTCTTAATGCTAGTGCATTAATAGGTTCTCAAAAGGCTGATTTGGGATCAGGAAGTGTCCCCCTAGAGGAACTGTGTAAGAGCTGTGGAAGGAAAGTGTCCACTTCTCAATACAGATTTGGCAGTCATCAAAGCCAAAACAGCTGGCCGTAGCAAGCAGAATTTTCCTTTGACTCCTCGAAGAGCCTTACCTTTCAGTTTGCGAAATGCTGTGAGATCATATAATAATATCTGGCGTTGGCTGCTAAATTGTGATTTTTGATACACAGCAATGACAGATTTTATTTTATTTTTGTTTCTAAAATCACGGTGGTTAAAGTATATTTTATTTACTCCAGTTGTGTCTTTTCAATTCCTACCCAAACTTAAGTTTATTCTGAAACAGTATATTACAACATCCAGCAAATATATGAGCATATGTGAAGACCTTTCTCTTTTTTACTAAATATGTTCTGAGTTTTTGATTGTACTTAAAAATATTTTCAGTAAACCTTGTGACAGAGGTTGTATGCTGCTGTAGAATTATGTGGCAGATTTAGAGAGTGCCCTTCCCTTTCATATTGTGTTGCTTAGGAAATGACAAGCTTTCATGGTATCTGTTAAACTGTAACCTGCCTATTGTGTTCAATACAGAGTGTGGAATTTAGTTAAAATGTTGAGAAAATTATGTTGTTAGTTCCACTCCCGCCTGTCAGAATAATTAGATGGAGATGCATGTGCTCTTCGTCAATAAAGCATATTTGTTTTGAAAGACACAGCCCTCATGGGCTGTCAGTCATGACGATTTCTGAGAGCACTTTAAGAGCCATAACCTCAATATTTACAAAATGCAAAGTGGAGAAAAGTACATTGAGTCACCAATACATGTGCTTTCTTATTCCCTGATCCCCCACTTCCCAATGTATGTATTCTGGCAAAATCTATATGAAGGATTGTTTTGAAATATGAATGGAAATTTGGGAAGCCCCTAGCTAAAGCAAATACTTAAAGAGACAAAATGCTAAAAAAGGCTTGTAAAATGGAATTACGTTTCCTCTCAAAATAAATGTGTTGATTCAAAACTTAAAATCAGTTTAGATTTACAGTTAGAAAGCACCTGTGATCTGGACTTTGAGTCCAAAGCTTTTTGGCTGCATCCCTGATTGACCTCTTAATGGCATTCAAAAAAATTATATAAACCTTTCCGAGACTCCGCTCTCTCATCTGTAAAATGGGCATAATTTTACCCACTTCACAGGATTGTGGAATATTAAATAAATCAATGTATGCAGTAAACGCTTTGTAAGCTATAAAGTGGTACATAATTAATAGCCCAGGAGGTTTTAATAGCAGTATTTTTTTTTCTTATTAGAAAATATATTTGGAACTTATTAATGAAATATACCCAAATTTTATAAAATGCTTATTATAAAAAGCAAAACATGAAAGTTTTAGCCATGACAGTAAAATGGCTTCATTATTGCTGTATTATAATGCAGGTAATCTATCTTTGAAAAAAGGAAGTGGAAAAAAACTCAATATGGGCTTGTGCCTAGCACTGTAGTTCATGTTGGTGATTAGACATTCTGCCGCTAACTCTTCCTGGCCTTGACAAATTATCTGAGTGAGTTACTCCCTCCCTCAGGTTCCCTCTACACTATGGTCAGACTTAGTTACATACTGATCACAAGTATTGTGGAGATGTCAAGTAGAAAGGAATGGAGTTAATGGGAAATGGTCTTAGTTAAGAATCTTGCTTTGGAGAAGAATGATACTATATTTGAAAATTCCCGGGTTTAACTCAATACTTGGATTATGGCTTTGCCCTAAAATCACCTAACCCCATGCTTTAATGATGTAGCAGAGTTCCTTGAGTGATTTCCCAGGTAAGGTTTATAAATTTTTAATAGAGGAGCTTTTGTTTTTCTTATACTATAAAGTGTATCTTTGTATTTAAAAGGGATGTAAGAATATAAAAATTCAGCCAGCAGAGGGAGTAGACTCTTGTAAATTGGGTGTAAGAAAAATATTCTAAGATGCCGCATTAAACTTGTCTCTTTTGGGTATAGCTTTACAACTATCTCGAGAAAAACAGAAGGAAGTTTAGGATTTTAAGGTCATATTAAAACTTCTAGCTATTTATAGTCTTACTGTGGCAGTTTTTAAAAAGGGAAAGGGACAAGCAAATATTTATACAAATAAGAACTTTGTATTTTTGTGAATTCTATGAAGTGAAGAAACTTTTTGCTACTCTTGGTACTCAAGGAAAAAAGAAAATCATAATGAAGTAAACTAATCAATCTAGTAAATAAAAACAACCTCTCAGTACTTGGCCCTGGTGTTAGAACAGATTCAACCCAAACACATAAAAGGAGTAAACTAGAAATGATTGTTAATGTTCTTAACCATGACTTAAGAAGCACTGTTAGGACCCTGAATCAAATAAGCACTTATCTTTTGTATCATATGGTAAAGTCAGGAAACTAGAATGTATTTTAAAAAGTTATTTTACCAAGTATAAAACAAATGGTTTTCTGCATAACTAGTTACATAAGAAATCTAATTAATCAGTACACTCTATGCATTCTATTTGATTCCCTTGGTAAGTGTGCAGTCTGATATAAAATCATTAAATTTATTTACTTTCAAGGACTGTTAAATATATATTATACCCAAACCAGTCTTCTACATATTTGCAAATGCAAAGATAAGCAACACCCTACGTTAATGTAATTTGTTTTTTTTGTTGTTGTTGTTTTTTTTAATTTAATTTTTTTTTTAATTTGTAATGTAATTTGTAATCTAGTAAATGATGAGTCACCACAATTCCAGTGTGCCAAAATAAAGCAGATGGGAATTGCAGAAGCTAGATAAGCTACTTCAATAAATACTTTCACCACTAAAATAAGAAATATTGATCTTTTGTTAGTTTTGAGAAAAAGAGTTTTGTTTTGCACTCAGTGAGACTGAGAGGATTTGCTTTATAGAGTGAACTAAATTTAACTGTAATTTCTAACTTTTTTAAACCTTTTTAGAGCTTAGGGAAAGTGATTCTAATTTGCATTATTGAAGATTGTTGATTTAGATTTTGTTATATTTATTATATCACCTTGTCAATTTCCCTGTTTTACTGCTTGCCTCCCCTACCCCCCACCCCCCCACCAACCCTTTCTATTTTTCCTTCCCTGCATATTTCCTTTTCAAGTCTTATGTCTTGCCTGCCTTTTAGCAAATCAACATAAATAAAAGTATGATAAGAAAGCAGAGAAATATTGTTCCTTTGTTCAGTTCTTCATGTATGAATTGATCAACTACTCCCTGTCTAGAGTTGTTTGCTCTGATGGATTAAAATAAAACAAAACAAAAAACCCAAAAAACACATCTGGCATGTTCATTACCCTTAGGGGTCTCTTTTTAACATTGATTTTTGCATGAAATCATTATACATGCATTGTGAAATACAATAATACTTAACCAAGTGTCAAAAATAGGGCACAGCCATTGAGTATTGTGGGTGGTCAGAAAATGGTGAGCAGGAAGGAAAAGACCAACATGAGCTGGAGCACATGAAGACAGCTTTTTAGAAGTAGGAATTCAGAGAATGGAGGTGAGAATGGAGGTGCGTGTGGTATGGAGTGTAGGTCTGGGAGAGCAGAGAGAGGATGTTGTGGAAGCCTGAACAGGGTGTACCTACCTGGCAGGAGAGTGGAGGAAGAATGGAAGGGGAGGTAAATTGAAAGTGAGAGGTAAGGTTGACACCAACTGATCAGTAAATAAATATGTGTTCATTGGCATTGGCAGAAATGAGGAGACAACTCCCATGAGCTTCTTTTGTTGTCAATGAGATAATTAACTGTGTCCTATCCAGATAATAAATGCATATAATAAAAATCTTTATAAACTAAAAGAGGCAAAGCATATGTTAGGACTGCTGAAGAATAAGAATTTGATGACATTCTAATTAAGAATGCAAACACCATATAAAAATAGCTTTTAGGGAGTGGGGTGAAGAACATGTCCTGTAGTATTGGTGAATTCTCTTAAGTAACTTTTCTTCCCTTACCCACCCCTTTTGTTGCCATATCTCTTTCGAGGTAGCTGTTGGGTCATCTCTCTGTATAGCTTAGAGCAGCATTCTATTTTGAGAACCCTGTTAAGTTCTTTCTCCCAAGGCTAAGTGTCACCGAGTGTGATTATTACCTATCTTAAAAATACATATATACCTTCATAAGGTAAGGGCAGAGGGACCTGGACTTTCAGTACAGTTAAGCCCTTCTTTGAATATTGGGTGCCTTATTAAAGTGTTCATGAAGAGCATATCGATAACATCTTTTTAAAAAATAACAACTTGACAAAGTTAAAGTTTGAACTTGAAGAGCAATTGCTTTTCACTAAGGACATTTAAAGACACTTCTTTGCATTAATAGAGTGGCAGTACTTCTAAAATGAAAGTATTACATTGCTGAATGAGATATTTCTCATTTATCTGTCTGCAATTTAGAGTTGTCATTAGAATTACAATAAATAATAATGATTAGCACTTGTAGTTCTTTTATCTTCAAAGAACTTTATAGCTCATCTAATTTAGTTATCAGTTGGTGTCATGGGAGATTTGTATTTTTTTGCTGTGAATCCTTTGAAGTGTTTTTTTCCAACCTCAGTTCTCTGTTTTGGTATTTCCATGGTCCATCAGCTTTTTGTCTATGAGAAATGCACAGAGAGCTGACAGATTATAGGGGTTTTAATAACTGAGAGCTCCTTTTCCTTGGTAAGTTTGGACTCTTCAGTTAGGTTCCCTGATTCCACTTGTTGTGTGATCATGGGCAAGTTATGCAACCTTCACTTTCTTAAACTGGAATTCATAGTACTTGCCTCAGAGTATTCTTATAAGGATTAAATTTAATTAGTTAATGATAGATAAGCAAATAGCAATTAAAGTAATAGATGTTAGCTGTTGTATTTGTTTTGTTGTTAAATTATTATTAGGAAAATGTCATTCTGTGAATTTATATGTGATTAAGTGTTAGATGAGGACATCATAAGCCAACAAATAAAATTTTAAGAGATCTCTGTGTGCCAGTCTCAGTGCAAGACATCGGGAGAGAAAATGATGAAACCATGACACTTACCTTTAGAAGTTCATAACTGTTATGGGGGGATGTAGATAAAGCTAATTGTAAAGCATTGTGATAAGTACCTGATATGACATAAAGTCAGGTACTGTCAAAGCTGAAAGCAGAGAGTAGTGGATTTTGACTTAGAGTTTCTACAGAGGGCTTTAGAGAAGAAGGGAATTTTTGCCTTGGGCTTTGGAAGAGGAAAAGAACTTAGGAAGCGGGATGGAATAAATTCTAGGCAAAGACTTCTCATAAGCAAAGTGAAGTGGCGTGATCCATTAGTGGAGGTTAGGGTGAGAAGGAACAAGTCTTCAAAGTTGTATTTTCTGACTTCTGTGGGAATAGGACTCCTTGAAAGACTGAAAGCAGTGAGTGTCTTGGTCAGTACAATTTGTGTGAAAGCTCTAGAGGTCACACTTTGTCACTGTCTCTTTGGACTGTCCTTTCCTCTCCTTTATAGACTGTGGAGAAAGCTGTGAAGCTTTGCAGTTTTAGTTGGACTCAGGACAGAACTTATTTGTGAATAAGATGTGTGGTTGTCTTATCGATGGGACTGTATTGGACATACAGGGAACAGTTTAAAATAACCCTGTGACACAGTTAAATTCACACTAATGTTTTAAATACTGAAGTGTACCAACTGCCTGAGTTGTAAGACAAGATGATAGAAAGACTGAAAGTGTCTTATTCCCAAAATTTATGGTTGTACCAGAGCACTGTTTCTGACTATCACTTAGACAAAGGAAAGGAAACTCATTTTTTCTTTTCATTTTCCAAAGCTGGAGATTTCATTGTCTGGATAGCACATGGACCACTTTTCAACAGGAGACATCTGTGTTCTCCCTTAAACGGCATCTTAGGCTGAGTTTAAGGAAACAGATGCTGCCTGTTAAACTGAATATAAATGCAGTTGCTGAAACCACTGGATTTCATTTATATTTGTAATTGTATCAGCATTCACAAACCATTTAAATTGATGGCATTAATCTGTATTGTTTGAAATTTTACATGAGTATGTGTAAATAGTAATACATTATTAATGTTTCTTTTAATGAATGAGTAAATGAGAAACAAATCAGAAAAAAATTGTGAGAGAGCTTATAAGAAACTAACATTTGTGGTTACCTCTGGGCTGTGGGGCTAGACGTGATAGTGAAGACAAGCCTCTTTCAGTTTATAACCTTCTATACTATTTTCACCTTTATAATAGGAATATGTTTTGCTTTTATCATCAAAAAGAACTCTTCTTTTTTTTTTTTTGTCATTGAAAAGTAATTTAGAATTTTGGGCTTCTAAAAGGTTTTGTCACACAGACATGCCCTGGCTATTACTTGACTATTTCAAACACCCGTTGGTGGGGGGTGGGGAGCCTAATGAGCTTTCTGTGCATACATAATGGGGAGACAGGACGATCACAGAGGATGCTCATCCCCATAAGTAACCAACAGGTTGTTCTTGCAGTGAGTTCTTGGAGTCTGCACACAGCTAATATTTGAAAACTGTTTTTTTATGAAATAGTTTTATATAAAATCCAAAAAAATGATTCTTGCTAATTATTCATTTTAATAAAATTGTAAGCACAATAAGTATAAGTAGTGTAGAATGCAAAATTCATGTCAATTGTCACAGTAAAATTGGAGCCACCTCTGCACCTAAAAGGCATTTTCATGTTCTTCTATTGGGAAACTTTGGGAAACACTTCCTTAAGTGTAAATATAAATAGTTGAGGGTAACTTGTACTCATCCTAAAAAGCTTTATTTGGGCTCTAAGTTCTGATGTTACCAAGTGGAAAGAAGTAGATTTAATAAAAGAGAAGTTTTAATAGCTCAATTTAGCCTGCAAATATGAATGTTTGATTTTGTACTTAGGGTTCTCATTGAATCCAGTAAATTCCTTAACTGGTAGACCATTTAGTCATTACAGCTATAATCCAATTAAAGTTAAGGGAGCTAAATAAACTAATTTTATTCAAACTTAGTTTGATTTCTGTTTTTTTATTTTCCACCACAGGTCACAGTAATGAAAGGCAGTAATAGAAATAAAGATCATTCAGCAGAAGGAGAAGGGGCTGGAAAACGACCCAAACGAAAGTGTCTTCAGTGGCATCCATTGCTAGCGAAGAAACTTCTTGACTTTTCAGAAGAGGAGGAAGAGGACGACGAAGAGGAAGATCTTGATAAGGTAAGTCTTTCATTTATTTGGAATTTTAAAGTTTATTTGAACACTCATACTAGAAATTGCAGTGAACATGTATGGTAGAAAAGATACATTTCTAAAAGACTGTTTAATTTGTATTCCGTTTAACTACTTAACCTACATTTTAATTCCAGTTATTGATTACCCCCTTTTATTTTTATTAGAGAAGTTGTAGGTTTTCAGAAAAATCATGCATAAAATAGAGTTCCCATATACCACCCTATTATTAACGACTTGCATTAGTGTGGTACATTTGTTAAAACTGATGAAAGCACATTTTTATAATTGTAGTATTAACTATAGTCCATGGTTTACCTTAGAGTTCACTATGTTGTATAGTGCTATGGTTCTTTTTTTTTTTTTTTTTTTTTTTTTTAATTTTTATTCTACTAATAGTAGCATACATATAACCTAAAATTTCCCCTTTTAGCCACATTTAACTATATAATTCAGTACTGTTAATATGTTCACAATGTTACACCACCATCCATTACCACTACTTTTCCATCAATCCAAATAGAAATACTATATAATTGAAACATTAACTCCCCATTCCCTTTCTCCCAAACTGGACCCTGGTAACCTGTATTCTGGGTTATTTAGAGTTTGCTTATTCTACTTATTTCATATCAGTGAGATCATATAATATTTGTCCTCTAGTGTCTGGCTTATTTCACTTAACATGATGTCCCAAAGCTTCATCCATGTCGTTGCATGTATCAGAACTTTATTCTTTTCTACTGATGAGTATATTTCAATTTATGCATATATCACACTTTGTTTATCCATTCATCAGTTGATGTACACTTAGGTTGCATCTATCTTTTGGCAAATGTGAATGATGGCATCCCTGTGCAAATATCTGTCTTAAGTCCCTGCTTTCAGTTCTGTGGGTATATTCCTAGAAGTGGGTTTGCTGGGTCATATAACTCTATACTTTCTGAGGAACCACCAAACTATTCCACAGCAGCTGTGCCATTTTACATTGCCACCAACAATGATGGAGTGTTCCTGTTTCTCCACATACCCCTCAACACTTTCAATTTTTTAATAGTAGCCATTCTAGTCGGTATGAAATGGTATCTAATTGGGGTTTTGATTTGCATTTCCCTAATTAATGATGTTGAAAATCTTTTCCTGTGCTTTTTGGCTGTTTATATATCTTCTTTAAAGAATTGTCTATTTAAGTCTTTTGCCGATTTTTTAATTGTGTTGTCTTTTTGGTGTTGATTTGTAGGATTTCTTCATATATTCTAATTATTAAATCTTTATTGTTTATGTGGTTTCCTAATATTTTCTCTCATTGTGTAGGTTCTTTTTACTTTGATGATAGTCCTTTTATGCACAAAAGTTATAATTTTGATGAAGTCCCATTTAACTATTTTTTCTTTTGTTGCATATGCATCCCTATGTTCTAGGAATTTTATAGCTCTTGTTCTTATATTTAGGTCTTTGACCCATTTTGGATTGTGTTTTGTATATCGTTGAGATAGGAGTCCACCTTCATTATTTTGCATATGGACATCCAGGTTCCCCAGCACCATTTGTTGAAGAAACTGTTCTTTCACAATTCAGTGGACTTGGGACCCCTTTGAAACTCTGTTGACTATAAATGTAAGGGTGATTTCTGAACTCCCAATTCAATTCCATTGGTCTAAGTATTTGTCCTTGTGCCAGTGCCATACTGTGTGATAACTGTTGCTTTGTAATAAGTTTTAAGATCAGGAAGTTTGTGTCCTCCAACTTTGTTCTTCCTTTTTAAAGATGGCTTTGGCTATTTGGGGCCACTTACCCTTCCATATACATTTCATGATTGGCTTTTCCATTTTTTCAAATAAGATTGTTGGAATTTTGATTGGGACTACATTGACTCTGTTAATCACTTTGCAAAGAATTGACATCTTAATGATATTTAGTCTTCCAATCCATAAACACAGAATGTCCTTCCATTTATTTAGATCTTTGATTTCTTTTAACAGTGTTTTCTGGTTTTCTGTGAAAAAATCCATTACATCTCAATTAGATTTATTTCTATATATTTGATTCTTTTAGTTGCCATTGTAAATGACCTTTTTTCCTTGATTTCTTGTTGTGATTGTTCATTACTAGTATATAGAAACATTACTTTACATGTTGATCTTGTACCCTGCCACTTTGCTGAATTATTAGCTCTAAGAACTTTGTTGTGGATTTTTCAGGATTTTCTGTATATAGGATCATGTCATCTGAAAAGAGGACAAGTTTTACTTCTTCCTTTCCAATTTGGATGCTTTTTTTTTTTCTTGTCTAATTGCTCTGGCAGGAACTTCCAGTACAATGTTGAATAACAGTGGTGACAATGGGCAGCCTTGTCTTGTTCCTGATCATAGAGGGAAAGCTTGCAGCCTTTCACTTAACTATGGTGTTAGCTGTGAATTTTTTATTTATGCCCCATGTTGAGGAAGTTTCCTCCTTTTTTTCAGGTACCCAGGCCAGGGATTGAACCCTGGACCTCGTTGTGGGAACCCAGCACTCAACCACTGAGCCACATTGGCTTCCTTGAGTTTGTTTTCTTGCTTGTTTGCTTGTTGTTTGTTTTTGTTTTTAGGAGGCACCAGGGATTGAACCTGGGACCTCACATGTGGGAAGCAGGCACTCAACTGCTTGAGCCACATCTGTTCCCCAGGAAGTATCCTTCTGTTCCTAGTATTTTAGGTATTTATGTCAAGAAACAGGTGCTGAATTTTATCAAATTCCTATTTTGCATCAATTGAGATCATCATGCAGGTTTTTTCCTTCGTTCCGTTATAGTGGTGTATTACATTAATTGATTTTCTTTTGTTGAACCACCCTTACCTACCTGGGATAAATTCCGCTTGATCATGGTATATAAATCTTTTAATGTGCTGTTGTATTCAGTTTGCTATTATTTTTCTTGAAAATTTTTGCGTCTATATTCATAAGGGAATATTTTTTTCCACTTTTTTATTTTTTAAAAGATCGATTACATGAATTTTACAGAGAATAGAAAGGGGATTCGTATATGCCCTGCTCCCCATACCTCCCACATTTTCCACATTAGCAGCATCTTTCATTAGTGTAGTACATTCATTGCAATTAATAAACACATTTTGGAGCATTGCCACTAAGCATGGATTATAGTTTACATTGTAGTTTAACATTCTCCCATTTGACTCTGTAGGTTATGGCCAGATAAATAATCATTGTCATGTCATTCAGATAATTCCCAAGTCATAAGGGAATATTGATATGTAATTTTCTTGTGGTATCATTACCTGGCTTTGGTATGAGGGTGATGTTGGCCTCAGAGAATGAGTTAAGGTATGTTCCCTCAGTTTTTTAGAAGAGTTTGAGAGGAACTGGTGTTAATTCTCTTTGAATGTTTGGTAAAATTCACCATCTGGTCATAGGCTTTTCTTTGTTGGGAGGTTTTTGATACTGTTATTGGTTTACTTGTTTGTTGTTTGTTGGTTTCTTCTAGAGTCAGTATAGATAATTTCTATGTTTCTAGGAATTGTCCCATGTTATCTTGGTCATCTAATTTGTAGGCATACATTTGTCCATACTATCCACCTATAATCCTTTTTACATCTGTAGGGGTTGTTAGTAATGCCCTTCATTTTATTTCTGATGTTATTTATTTGCATCCCTTCTCTTTCTTTCTTTGTTGGTAAAGCTAAAGGATTCTTGATTCTTTTGATCTTTTCAAAGAACCAACTTTCGGTCACCTTCCTTCTCTGTTGTTTTTTATTCTCTATTTTGTTTATCTCTGCTCTAATATTTGTTATCCCTCCCTTTTGCTTACTTTGTGTTTAGTTTGCCCTTCTTTTTCTAGATCCCCCAGATTTGAAGTTAAGTCTCTGATTTGAGGTGTTTCTTCTTTTTTTAGTATAGGCATTTAAATCCATAACTTTCTGACTCATCACTGCTATTGCTGCATCCCGTAAGTTTTTGATATATTGTATTTTCATTTTCTTTCACTTCAAGATATTTTCTAATTTCTCTGTGATAACTCCTTTGATCCATAGGTTGTTTAAGAGTACATTGTTTAGTATCCACATATATGTAAACTTTCCAGTTCTTCAGTTACTGATGTCTAGCTTCATTCCATTATGGTCAGAGAGCATCACTGTATGATTTCAATATTTTTTAATTTATTGAGACTTGTTTTGTGACCCAATATACGATCTACCCTGGAGAATGATATACGTGCTCTCATGAAGAATGAGTATTCTGATGTTGTTGGGTGAAGTGTTCTATATACGTCTGCTAGGTTTAGTTGGTTTAGAGTATTGTTAAAGTTTTCTGTTTCCTTATTGATCTTCTGTCTAGATACTTTATCCATTATTGAAAGTGGTGTATTGAAATCGCCTACTATGTCTTCTTGTTGAATTGTGGCCCTTTTACAAGTATATTTTGACCTTCTTTGTCCCTCTTAACAGTTTTTACTTAGTCTCTTTTATCTGATACTAGTATAGCCACCTCAGCTCTCCTTTGGTTACCACCTGCATGGTATATTTTTTTCCCATCCTTTCATTTAAAATCGAATTGTGTCTTTGAATTTAAGATGAGTGTTTTGTAAATAGCATATAGATGAGTCATGCTTTTTTATCCATTTTGCCAATCTCTGTGTTTTGACTGGAAAGTTTAATCCATTTACATTTAAAGTAAACTATTGATAGTGCAACATTTCTTCTGCCATTTAGCTATTTTGCCTTTTAAGTCTTATACATATTTTGACCTTCAATTCTTTTGTTTATGCCTACTTTCATAGTAATTTGATTTTTTGTATTGTACCATTTTGAGTCCCTTCTCATTTCTTTCTGAAAATATTTTTCAGATATTTTCTTTGTGGTTACTATGGGGTTAAATTTGACATCCTACATATAGAAAATCATATTTGATTACGAACTTAACTTTAGTAATATATACTGTTTTAGATTGCTAAAGGCTGTCAAACAGCTTGGATTTTACAATGGGGATTGATTATAAGCTTACATTTCTGAGGTCGTCAAAGTGTCCAAATCAAGGCACCATCGGAAGATGCTTTTTCCCTGAGCTGCATCTGTGGGCAGTCAGGCACATGGTGGTATCTACTCGTCTCTGCTCTTCTCCTTAGCCTCCTTGCTTTCAGCTTCTGGCTAAAGTGTCTTCCTTTCAGATTCTGTGTTCCGTTCATTTCAGCTTCTGGCTCACGGGGACTCCTCTCTCAGTTTCCAGGCTCTTCTCTGTGTCTGCAGCTTTTAGCCCTCCATTTATAAAGGACTCTAGTAAGAGGATTAAGACCCACCCACCCTGTGTCATGCAATCTAGTCAAAGCCCTTAACTAAAGTAATTTAATCAAAAGGCTCCACCTTTACATGCACAGGAATGGATTAGCTTAAAAACATAATTTTCTGAGGTCTACAAAAGACTCATACCAGCACATAAAACATACATTGTTTATATACCACTCAGTTTCCCCCACCTTTTTCTCAAGGGGTACATATTGGGATCCTTCATTGAAACTCCATGCCCTTCTTAGAGGAATAGTGTGTAAAAAATCACTTATGAAGAAATTGTTAATTTCTATTCTGTTGCTCTTCTTAGTTCACAGACCTAATTTGAAATCATTTTTCCCAAGCTAGAAACACTCTTTCTCTTTCAGTCCTGAAATCCAATTATGTACCAACCACTTTGTTTCTACCTCATAAATAAATAGTTTCTATAAATAATTGCCATTACTACTTGGTTAGCCTTGTACCTTTCTTGCTTTGACAGTTGAAATAAACTTTTAACTGGTTTCTCTAGTTTTTGTTACTTCTAGTTTTGCTGCTATAATTCATGGTCCTATACAACTGACAGGAGTTATCTCTTTTAAATACAAATTTAAGCATATCTTATGCCTTCCTAAAGCCTTTCCTGGTGCTCCCACTGCATTGACCTCTGGATCCCAAACCCTGGTGTAGGTACTAGTGTTGATTTGTTACAAGTACTAATGGGCCATTGGTGAAAGAGAAAAATAAGTCCAGATAGATGGTTTTTCATCTTTATCTTATTTGTTATTTATTCATGTATTATTTATGTATTTGTTTTATGGTTAATTAATTTAAAGAGATAATTGTAATATTATATAGCTGTTTAAAAGTTTTTGTTAATGTCCATACTTGGCAAAATAAAAAGTTGACAGTCTATGTTAGTCCCCCCAACTTATTTTATTAGTTCATAAAGTCTGAGATCACTGGTTTATAGGATTAAGTACACATTTTTTTTAACATGGCAGAGCACATTCTTCTTGAGGTGATCCTTACTTTTTTATACTCATCTTCGAGATCGCTCTCCTTACCTTTTATACACCATTGCTATTGAACTGCTCGTAGTTGTTTAAATAAACCATTGAGCCCTAACCCCTGCTAGCTCATGTCTCCCCATTGATTACTTGACACATTCTGATTCATCTTTCAAAATTTAGCTCAAACAATTTCTTTTCTAGGGAGACTTCCTGTGCTTCTCTTCTTCCACTAGTTTATCTCACTGGTTCCTTATTGCAACCATCACACTACTTTTTAATTTATT
>JAQZBX010033909.1:0-25199 GCA_029593785.1 Cabassous unicinctus
AGAGATGTTACAACTCAACAATAAAGACAAACGACCCAATTAAAAAATGGGCAAAAGACTTGAATAGACATTTCTCCAAAGAAGAAATACAAATGGCAAAAAAACACATAAAGAAATGCTCAACATCGCTCATGATTAGGGAAATGCAAATCAAAACTACAATGAGATATCATTTCACACCTATCAGAATGGCCACTATTAAAAAGACAGAGAACTACGAGTGTTGGAGAGGATGTGGAGAGATAGGAACACTTCTTCACTGTTGGTGGGAATGCAGAATGGTACAGTCACTGTGGAGGACTGTTTGGCAGTTCCTAAGGAAGTTGAATATAGACTTGCCACGTGACCCTGCAATACCACTACTGGGTATATACCCAGAAGAACTGAGAGCAGTGACACGAACAGACATCTGCACACCGATGTTCATAGCAACATAATTCACCATTGCCAAAAGCTGGAAACAACCCAGGTGTCCATCAACAGACGAATGGATAAACAAACTGTGGTCTATTCACACGTTGGAATATTATGCAGCTGTAAGAAGAAATGAAGTCGTAAAGCATATGGCAACATGGATGAACCTGGAGGACATTATGCTGAGTGAAGCAAGCCAGACACAAAAGGACAAATACTGTATCATTGTGTTACTATGAACCAAATAAATTGTATAACATACTGTATGACTCAAAAAACAAACAAACAAAGGTGTAGCATGTGTATCTTCTGAGCCAAAGGGTGAAAGTAAAAACAAATCTACCCAAACAAGATTTGGATTCAAATCTTTCTGAATCCAGACAGAAAGCGGGCTTGGGGCGGGGGTGACCATGAGGGGTCTGAGGTTCCTTTGTGGGGTGATGAGAATGTTCTGGAACCGGATGGAGGCAGTGGCCGTGCGCTGTGGGGAGGGCGCATAGAGCTGCTGAACTCTGCACTTGCAGGTGCCCACGAGGAAGATGGGGTGTCGTGCCTCCCACCGCATGCAAAATCCACCACCCAAAAGAGCAACCTGGCAACGGCCGCGGATGCTGCTACCGCCGGCAGCCCCGAGAGGGGGCAGAGGGGGCCTCCGACGAGACTCACCAGACATCTCCGCGGTGGCCGCCCGGCGCTGGGCGGAGCAGGCAGCCCACCTGGAAGAGAAGACACGGCAGTCAGACTCCCGCTGGAAACCCAGAGCCTGCCTGGGGCCCACAAGGCCCCACCTCCCCTCCAAGCCCAGCTGGGGCTGCGCTGGGGGCGGGGAGGGTCAGGCTGCAGCCCCCCAGCCCCACAGTCCTGCGCCAGGCCGTGAAATACGTGAGGGAGGGGAGGTGGGGCAGCAGGGGTGCTCACAGGGAGCCCCCATCACGCAGGGCCGGGGGCCTCAGGGCGACCACGCCAAGGAGCCAGCAGCCCACCTGGTACCCAGGCCCGCCCACGGAAGCTGCTTCTAGAAGGCACTCCTGCAGCTTGGGGCACGGGTGGCCCCACACCACTGGCCCCGAGCGGTCATGTCCCCAGGGGCGCAGGCGGGACGAGGCAGTGGACAGCCACGCTCCTGCCACGGCTCAGCGAGGAGGTTCCAGCTTCCAGCGAGGTCGCTGGGCCCTGAGATTCCGGCACCTCAGTGGCCCAGCCCTGCCCCCGGCTCCTCCGCAGCCACCTGCCCAGCTGTGCGGGGAGCGTTCCCCCTGGGCGAACCCGAGCCCCCGCTTAGAAGGCACGAGCCTGCGCACGAAACGAGGGGGGCCCCCAGCCCCGCTCACACCGCCGCTGGGCCCATGGCCGAGGCTCTGCCTCCCAGGGACCCCCGTGCGCTTTCCGGGCCAGGCCTGGCGGGGTCTCCTGGCTGTCCCAATGCCCCGTGTGCTCTGCAGGCTCCCGGCCGGCTCCCGCCCCCGCCTGGGGCTCCTCGAGGGTGGTCAGGCAGAGGCGTCCTGCACCCCCACTGCGACCCCGCCGCTCCACGGGCACCTGCTGGAGAAACGGGCCCTCGCGAGCCCGGCACAGACGCTCATGGCTCTGGTTCTCGCTGTCCCCGCTGGGGGAGCGGCCCCAGGAGGGCCCCCAGCTCAAGTCCCCTGCCCTGCACCAGCCCGGCTGCCCCGAGGCCCTGATGCGCCGACCAATGGGACCTCGACGCCACAGCGACGCGCCTGCCAACACACACCACAAGGTTTGCTTGTTGCGTTTATTTCCCGCGTCAGGGCTGCGTTCTGACGCCACAAGTGACCCGGCAAAACCGCCCTGCTACGGTCCAATCCACACAGACACGGCCCTGGGGGAGCGTCCGCGGCCCATAGGCCGCCAATCCTGAGGTGCTGGCAGGGGCTCTACGTGTCGGGGTCCAGCGGGCGGCACTGCGCCTCCAGCACGCCGCGGAACACCTGGAAGCGGTGGTTGAGGTCGGGCCGGGCGTGCAGGCGCAGGCGGGAGCCCAGGGCACCGTCGGGCGAGGGCGCGCCGTAGAAGACCCTGCGGATGCGGGCGTGCACGAGGGCCATGGCGCACATGGCGCAGGGCTCACGGGTGACGTACAGGTCGTAGCCAGTGCAGACATAGGGGGCGCTGTCGTCCTCGTCGTCCTCGCTGCGCTCCAGCTTCCGCACGGCGCCCGGGCGGGGGGCGGCTGGGGCGGAGGTGCAGGCAGGATGGGGCCGCAGGTCGTGGGCACCGCAGCCCTGTCCCCGCGCCACCAGGTCGACGCACACCATGGCAGCGTGCAGCAGGGGGCTGGCCGGCCCTCGGCAGTCGTGGCCCGTGGCCAGCACGTGGTCCGTGGTCGGGTCCACCACCACAGCCCCCACGGCCCGCAGGCCCCGCGCAGCCGCCTGCTGTGCCGCCCGCACGGCCCGCGCCATGTGGCTCTGCATCGCGGCCCGCTCCTGCGGGGAGAAGAGCCGGCCGGCCAGGGCGCGGGCCACCTGCGGGTCCTCGTGGAAGGACGTGGGCCAGTGGGCGCGCGCCGCCTCGAACTGCAGCCTGGTCAGCGGCGGCCGGGCAGGCACGGGCACCAGGAAGGGCGGGCCCAGGCCGCGGGGGTCCACGGCCGGCTGCGGGAGGAGCTCGGCGAGCGAGCGCGTGCGCGGGGCCGGCCCCGCCAGGCACAGCAGCAGCTCCAGGGCGTGCGGGCGGCCAGCGGCCGGGCTGGGACGCACCCTCTTGAGGTGCGGCTGTGCGGGCAGCGGGTGGACAGCCGCCACCTCCTTGAGCAGGCGTGAGGCCTGGCCTTTGTCGAGGATGGGCGCGGCGTAGGCCAGCACCAGCTCCACGTCCCCGCTCTGCTGCTCGGACAGGACGGGCGTGGCTTGCCACGGCGGGGGCTCGCGCTCCGGGCTGCTGGCCTTCTCGTCCCCACGCGGCTCCGCGTCGCCCGGGGCGGGGTCCATCCTCAGCCTGACTGTGGGAGACAGAGACGGGGCGTCACCGTCGGCGCAGGAGTCCGTCCCGGAAGGCCCGAAGGCTTCAGGGGCCAAGCCAGAGGGCGCGTCCGTGGGCTCGGGCCAGCGGGAGGCCGCGTCCACGCTCCACTCACAGGCTCCCACCGGTCGTCCGCGTGGGCTCGAGGCGGCCGCGCCTTTCCTCTATCGGACGTGGTCACCGCGCCAGGCTCACAGCTCAGTGGCCTTGACGCCGGCACAGTCAGGCAGCCGTCACTGTTGCAGGTGCCAGAACGTCCTCACTGCCCCAGAGCACGACCGCCCACCCCCGGCCCCAGGCCCCAGCTCTCCTTCTAGTCCGTGGGGCTGCCTCATCTGAGCTCAGACCGTCTGTGTCCTTCCGCATCTCCCAGGCTCACCCGCGTGGTGACGCGTCACAGCGTTCCGTTCTTCTTTACGGAGGACGGAGAGACGGCACAGGCTGGCAGTGGACTCAGAACCTCGCATGCAGCAGGATCTCGGAGGGCAGGTGCCCCGACCCCACAGCCCAGGTTAACGTTGAGGAAGAAATGGAATTTCAGAGAGAAAAGTCTGATAAAAGAACTTAAAAGGAGACCCCTCCCGCCCGCTGTGCGGGGCCGAGCAGCCCCTCGGCCACGGAACACCTGAGGACGCGGCCTCACACCGGCCCCTGCGGCACACTCCTGTACCCAAGGTCTCCGCTCAAGCCGGCGAGCCATCTTTAAACCCACTGGGACGCAAAAGGCAGAAGACACAGCTCTATTGTGTCTGTCGTGTCTATTCAGCTCTAGAACGTTCCTTTCCACTCACAGGTAGAATAAACCCGCTCCTACGTTATTCACCATTGCCAAAAGCTGGAAACAACCCAGGTGTCCATCAACAGACGAATGGATAAACACACTGTGGTCTATTCACACGATGGAATATTATGCAGCTGTAAGAAGAAATGAAGTCGTAAAGCATATGGCAACATGGATGAACCTGGAGGACGTTATGTTGAGCAAAGCAAGCCTGACACAAAAGGACAAGTACTGTATGAATGTGTTACTATGAACCAAATATATTGTGTAACATATTGTTTGATTAAACAAATTTATATGTATCTGGTACATCTAATTAAAAAATGTTTTTATTCAACTGTGTTTTCTTTTTAGTTTTTAATTGTTTATACTTTCAATTACTCAACGTACAAAAAAAAGTAAAACCGCTCCTGCTCCCAAGCAGCAGATGCTGCCGGCGAATGGGGGCCCCTCCAGTGGGGCACTGTGGCCTAGGGTGGCCGTGGTGGCCTGCCCGGGCTGGACGCACTGACTGCCGCCTCCCTGCACGCCCTGCAGCACCCGTCTCTTCCCGCCTGCGCTTAGGATGCAGAGTCCCAGGCAGAGCCCGGCTGCTGAGCGCAGGGCGCCCGCCCGCGCTGCTCTACTGAGCCCGAGGTTCAGGGGGGCCGGCAGGATGCTGAGGGCCACGCCCTGGCCCCGCACAGCTGGGCGGCCCCCGACCCACAGGCCCTTTAGAGCAGACGGACGCGGAGCCCAAGGAGTGGCGCAAGGCAATGGGGACGCAGCCCTCCAGCCAGTGCCTGAGGGAGTGGGGGGGTGGGCCCCTCCCATCGAGCCCCCCGATGAGGACACGGCCCGGCTGACGCCGTGGCTGCAGTGCCCTGGGACCCCAAGGCCGAGCCCCAGGTCTGCAGGATGGGGAGCCAGCAGGGGCGTTCCCGGCTCAGGGGGGAGCTGGCCACACAGGGAGCGAAGATGAGCCCACCAGGTCTGGGGACTGCCGGGCTTCGTAACCCCAGGCCACGGCGGCCCTGACAGCTGAGCGGGCCCCGAGGTGGCCCAGGACGCTGCCAGATGGACTCTCAGGTGGCCCCGGACGCTGCTGGACGGGCCCCGAGGCAGCCCCGGGACGCTGCCGGATGGACTCTCAGGTGGCCCCAGACGCTGCTGGACAGGCTCTGCGATGTCCCTGGACCACCGACTCCTGTGCCCACACCCCTCCCCTGCCATGGGACCCAGGACGTGCTTTGTCCGCAGCAGTTTGTTTTACTGACGCCGTGACGCTCAGGCCTTGTCTGGGCACTGCAGGGTGGGCCCAGCCCCTCGCCCCACCTGGCCCTGGCCGTCACGCGCTCCTCATGCCTGTGGCGCCTGTGGCGCGCAGCGCAGTTTCTTGGGCTGCAGAGTCAGGCTTGTCCTCTTCACCCTCGGTCTTCCTAAGGCTCTCGGGTTTCTGAGCTGGGTTGACAGCGGTGACGTGCTCGGAACGTGGAGAGCGTGGGCGCCACGCCACCCGTCACTCTCACCACGCACAGCCGGGACAGTTCCGCCTTCAGGTCGCCCGGCTGTCTCAGCCCCCTCCTCCTCCTCCCTGCCGCGCAGGTCCCGAGCTTTGACCCTGCCCGTCACTGCGCAGGCTGCCCCCGCTCGGAGGGAAAGCGCCGCTCCCGGGTGCTGTCACCTCGGATTATGAACTCGGCGCACAAGGAGACCCCGCGCCGGCTTGAGGAGGCAGACCACCCCGCTGCGAAAGGCCGCGGCCAGGCACTGAGGGCGGCCTCCGGCCTCCAGCCTCCAGCCAGTAAGCCCCCAGGCCCTCGCCCAGCGCCCGCGGGGGGCTGCTCCTGCCCACAGCCCGCGGGAGCCAGAAGGCGCCGCCGCCCCAGGTGAGCCTCAGGTGGGAACCAGCCCAGGCCGACGCAGACCACGCGGCTCAGTCCAGCCCAGACCCTGAGCACAGGCACGGAGAGCGTTCTAAGCTGCTGAGTGTGCAGTGATTTGTCACGCAGCACGCGTGTACTGATACAGTGGGGGGCGGGCCCGTGGGAGAGGGAGGGAGCTGTGCCAGGGGCTGGGGCCAGAGCACCCGGAGGAGGGGGGGCTGGGGTGACACCCAGGAGGCCAGAGGGTCGGCACAGGGCCAGGGCAAGTACAGCCACGTGGGCTGCAGCCCACCCAGGGCTCGATCCCAGCAGACAGACAGACGGGGGCCCTGGACACGGCACGCCGCCTTCCGGAACCCCACACCTGTATCTGGGCTGCTGCGAGCCCCAAGATACTGCAGTATCAAAGGCTGGACGGAGGCCGGACGCCTTGCTTCCAGCCTGCTCCCGCACGACGCAGTCAGGGCTGACGGGGTCTCTACGCGCCAGGCCCTAGGGGCTGCTGGAGAAGGCGGGCAGGGTCCCGGCCCCCCGAGCGCTCGTCAAGCAGGGGGGCAGGTGTTACACACACAAGGACAGCTGCGGAAATAGCTCTGAGGGCAGCGCAGGCAGGCGTGAGAACGACTCTTCCCTAGGAAGACAAGCTCCGCTCCCACTCGTTTCTGTATCAGGCCGTGGTTCCCTTCCTCGCACAGGTGACACGCAGGCAGCGTGAGAGAGCTGCAGGTGAGGGTAAGACAGCGTGAGCAAGCCCTGCCGAGACCCTGCCTTTGGACTTCCAGTCTCCAGAACCGCAAGGGAACGCCTCTCATTCTAGGCAAAAAAATAAAAATAAAAAGTAACACCACGAACTCTTCTGCTCTGCCCACAACGGCAACCACGGGTCGTGCGTGGCTCCTGGGCACGTGGCCCGAGCTGCTTAGACACGAGCCGCGCCGAGGGTGCGCACACACACTGGCTCCCAGAGACTTTGCACACACACAGAAACAGAAACCGGCATTAGCAGCTTTTTAACGTTGATTGCGTGTTGAAATGATACTTTGGGTATCTTGATTAAATAAAACATCCAAACCAACCTCACCTATTTCTCTGTACTTTTTTTTTTTTTAGCGTGGCCTGCACGTGGCTCCTGTCCTATTTCTACGGGACAGCGCGGCCTCAGACAGGAAAGAGAGAAACTACGGATAATGGTGGGGTAATTCTGGATGCCCTCAAGTGCCGCCGCCCGCCCAGACCACGCTGTCCCTGCTGGTGCCTTGTGTGGACGTTCGACGCCGACCGCGAGTCATTTCACGGCCGCGGGCCCTTGTTCCCCTGACGCATCAGCCCCGCTCGCCCCTTGGCAGCTGGTGCGCCCCGACGCCCAGCACTCGGCCAGGTACCCAGAAAGGGGTACACCGAGCCGCCCCCCACGGACACACGTCCTAAGCTCGTGACGCAAGCCTGGCAGATGTACACAAAGGCGGAAGCCGGCGGCAGCTGTGAGAAGAGGCCGAGGGTGGAGGGGGCATCCCGCACCCCCACAGGCGCTCGGTGCCCCCGCGGAGGGCCACGGTGGCTCAATCACTGGATGCGCCTCTTGCTCACACCGCGCCAGGATCTGCACTCGCCACGTGGCCTGCCCTGGCCACAAAAGCACCCACTGTCTCCAGGGCTGAAGACAAACACAGGCTCACTTGTCCCTCCGAGAGCACAGCCTCTGTTCCACCAAAATCAAAACAAGCGACAAAAGAAGCAGGCTCCCGTCAGACCCTGCTGGCCAGGGCGGCCGGCTCCTTCGGAGGATGGTGAAAAATTCAGGGGACAGCGACCCTCTGACCAGCCATCTGCTCCCGGGCTCACGCCCGCGAGGACCAAGGGCGCACATCCATACGGAATCTTGCCAGCAGCACGATTCAGAGCTGCCCAAACCGGGAGGCAGCCCAAGTGCCGCTGGGCACATGAACGGGGAAACAACGTGGCCAGTCCACGCAGCGGAATTCTTCAGTCCTAACAAGGAAGGAGACCGTGGGCCATGCTATGATGTGGCTGGACCCTGACGATGCCACGCTGAGCGGGAGGAGCCCAGCACCGAAGGCCTCGAGGTGTACGACTCCTCTTACGTGAAGTGTCCAGAACAGGCAGAACCAGAGCGAGGAGAGGGAGACGGGCTGGGGGGGATAGGGACGGGGTGTTTTGCTGGGGTGACGAGAATGTTCTGGAATTAGTAGTCACGGCTGCATACCTCTACACATACTAAAACCCACCAAGATGTGTACTTTTAATGGGCGACTCTGAAGGACGTGAATTGTATCTCAAACAAGCCGTTAAAAAAAAACACTGCAGGGACAGGGGAAGGACTGGTGGCCGTCACATGAGCCCTGGCCCTCAGAGACGACACCACCGCTGCTCAGAGCACGACAGAGCCACCCAACGCCGTCCCCAGCACGTCCAGGAACTGGCCTGCTTCGTCGCCCAGTGACCTGGGCTGGGGGATCTGCTGGTCCTGCCCCACTCTCCCAAGGACTTGCCCACTGCCGTGTCAGGCCTGGAACCCAGCAGCCGAGCTGTGAACAGCTGGGCCTCGGTGCCTTCCAAGTCAGCAACCTGAGGCTCTCGGCCTCTCCAAGACCAGTGACAAATAAACAGTTTCACTGCAAAACAGGTCCCCTCAAAGAGTCCTGGTGGTGGAGACTGAGTGGGAGCGCCAGCCAGCCCACCGGGACAAACACGGGGCCACACCGGCCAGAGTGGCGGGCTGGCAGGCGGCACCTGCATCCAGGTGCTGTTGGGAGAGGCAAGGGAACCTGCACCTCGGTACTCTGTCCTCAAAGCTCCAAATCGCCTCCCAGCCTGGAAGGCCCGGCTGTCCCCAGGCCCTCCACAGGCCTCGGGTGTTGCCCTGACCTGCTGCTGCTGGGCCTGCCTAGCCCAGTCCCTTCCCCGTGTGCAGCCCCTGGGCTCGCAGGGACAAAGGGGGCAGCCAACACCTCCCTGTCAATGACCCATTTTCAGTTACTCTCAGGGAGCCCCCCTGACTTTGCCCAGCAGGGAAGGCCCACGGGGGCAGCCCCAGGGGGCTCTGGCGACTGAGGGACAGGTCCCCTGACACCCCTCTACTTGGCATGCCTCAGCCCCTGCCCTACAGCACCTACCCAGGACACGGGCACAGGCTTAAACCCCTTGGGATGGGAATACCATCCACCAGTGTGTCCGGAAGGGTGACGGGAAGTGTTTATTCCCTCAGCTGGGACCCAGGCAGTAGGAAATGGCCATGGCAAACCTTGGGCTTTATCTTATCCTACAGAAAGGAAACGGGGCCAAAGGAGTCAGAGAGTGAATCTGGGCTGGGTGTGCCTGGCCATAAAACACACATGATCTCGACCCCACCCTCAAGTTCTTACCCCAGCTGACAATTCCTGGTTCTGACACCTTGAGCAAGCCTCTGAGCCCTGGGTCATGGGAATTCAGCCACTGCCCCCTCAGAGACGGCAGGGGCAGAGGAGAAAAGGGGCGAGGGGCCCAGCAATGGCCTGGGACGCAGTGCTACTCGTAAGTGACCAGAGAGCTCTGTGGGTAACCTAGGGGCGTGACTGTGGCAGGCAGAGTCCAGGAGGGCTCCTCGGAGGCGGTGACCTACAACGGGCCTGGAAGGCGGGCAGAGCAGTGAAGGGAGCCCTTGGCAGAAGGAAGAGCCTCTGCAGACTGGGGGCAAAGCGCGAGACTCAGCACCAGACCACAGTCTGGGCAGACACTTGTTCGGAATACAGTTTCCCAAAACAAGACAAATAAACAAAAATAAGCAAAACACCAAGTAACAAAAAAAAAAAAAATTGAAAATAATAATTTGAAAAAAGTACAGTTCCCAGGAATGAATGTGGAATTTTTAACGAGCTCCCCAAGCAAGCAGGGTGGACAGGTAAAACTACAAGACGCCCTGTTCAATGTACATTTCAGATACACTAACAATTTTCTAGCATAAGTATGTCCCAGGCAAAATTTGGGACATACTTATACTAAAAAAAAAAAAAAAAAATCCATGGTTTACCCAAAACTCAAGTTGAGCGGGATGTCCTGCGTATCTATTTGCTACTTCTGGCAAACCTGCCTTCATAGAAGTTTGAGACCCTAGAACACGTGGGGTGTGCGAAAACCCGGGGCCGGTTGATTTAAAGTTTTTGAAAACTAAACGCTTTCTGGAGATGTTAGGAGTTACCATCACCAGCATATGTAAAACGACTGGGGATCTTCGCCTAGGGGCAAACTCGCAGTACGTGGAGGCCAGCGGCCCCGAGGCAGGGGACTGGCCGCGATGACCTGAGACAGGGCGCACCGGAAGCAGCTGCGGCGCACGGGGTCTCTAGCCCCGGACCGTAGGGGCGCGCGCACGCGCACAAAGGCGATGGGTGCCAGGAGCGGGGTCCCGCGGCTCGCCCCGCCCTACGCGCACGCGCGCCGCCGCCTCGCGCCCCCCTCCCGCGCCCGCCCGAGACGCCCGTTCATCTGGCCCGACCGCACCCTCGCTCCCCGCAGGGCCGCTGCCCTGTTCCCCGCACAGGAGCCTGGGCCAGGGCACCCCCGAGACCCCGGGGCCGCGCGCTTACCTGAGGGAGACGAGCGCGACTGCTGCGCTTCGCCAAGTCTTAGCAACCGGCCCGCCCGCCTCGCCTCCGTCGCCGCCTGCCGCCGCGGCGCATGACGGGAGCGTAGTTCCAGCGTCGGGGGCGGTGCGAGGCAGAGGCGGGCCCGGGACTACAATCCCCAGGAGGCCACGCGCGAGGCCGTCTCGCCCCGCCCCTCGCCAGGGCTTTCTTCACGTGACCGGCTGGAGCGCGGCGCTGAGCGAGCGTGGAGTCGCGGGTTCGAGACCCAACGCGTGGCCGGGCAACGTGGGGAGACCGAGGCAGAGAGGGCGACACGACAGCTGCCCGCTCCGAGTGTGTTGCCGAAGGGCTGGCCGCGGAGGCCGCGGTTCCGATCCTGCTGGCCTGGAGGCCCCGGGCAGTCTCTGGGCCTCAGTTTCCCCATCTGTTCAGTAAGGGGAACGTTCCATTCTCCCGGACAACGAAAATGATGACTTTCTGAGCAAGCCAGTTATTTATCGCAGGTAAGCAGGTTTAACCCGGAGGTTCTCACCTGGGGCCATTGTGCCCCACCCTCCGGGACGCTGGGCAAGGTCTGGGGACATTTGTGGCTGTCACGACAGGGGAGGGGGAGCCGCTGGCCTCGAGTGAGTGCAGGCCAGGGAGGCTGCCCACACCCCTCAGTGCCCAGGACAACTGTCCAGGCCTGGAGTCGCAGCACAAAGCTTCAGCCAGGTGGCTCTTCCGAAATCAGAAAAGGCGCCATCGACTGAGCCCCTGAGCCCTCAGATGTCTCTGAATGAGCATTAGTTCACCTGTTCCTCACCTGTACCTGTGGGGATTGGTGCTAATTCCGTTGGAAACAGGATCAGGGAGATTGAACGCCACACCCTGGGACCCTGGTTCTCTACCTAGAGCGATTCTGTCCCCCAGGGGACACTGGGCGATGTCTGGGGGCGTGGGTGGTTGTCACCATAGGGGGGGTGCACCTGGCATCGGGTGGGGGGAGCCCGGGGAGGCTGCTCAACACCCCACAGTGCCCAGGATGGGGGCAGAGAACCACCCAGCCTTGAATGTCAGCAGTGCCGAGGTGTTTTAACACTGTTGCTCAAAAATGCCTCCCCTGGAGACATCCAGGGCAGAGAGCTCCGGAGCTTGGTGCCTTGCCAGTGGGGCCTACTTTGGAGTTTGTGCTCCTGAGGGTGACAGAGTTGGACTCAGTAATGTCTTCCCTGCACATGGCTCATCTGTCCCTTCTATTTAAGCCTATAGTTGGTGCTGGAGTTGGTAGGTGTATGGAGAAGAGACTGGAATCTCTGGACTGTCCATGTGCCAGCTGGGCTCTGAGCCTCAGCGGAGTTGCAACACCTACTCTCCAGCTCATTGGACTCACCCAGGACAGCTAGCAAGGAGGTGAGGATGGACAACCACCACACCAGGGAACCAAGAGAGCCGACAACTGCAAGCGGAAGAGTCCCGTCCATCAGCCCTATGGGATCTCAGCCCCCTCTCAATCAGATGGAGTGGGCACCATCATCCCAGAATCCTCAGGATTGGGGAATGAACTATGGACTAGAGTGGACTTACTGCTATTCTACTGTAGACTTATTGTGATTCTAGCAATGGAAGAAATTACAGCATTGATGTGGAGGCAGTGGCCACTGGAGGCTCTGGGGGCAGGGGGAGGGAAAGACAGGTGTGATACGGGGGCTTTTTTGGGACTTGGGAATCATCCTGAACAACACTGCAATGACAGAAACAGGCAGTTATATATCCTCCCATAACCTGCAGAGCCGTGTGGAGAGAGTGTAGACTACAATGTGAACTGTGGTCCATGCTCAGAGGCAAAGCCCCAGGATGTGTTTATCAGTTGCAATGAACGTGCCCCACTAATGAAGGATGGTTATGTGGGAGGGTGTGGGAGGTGTGGGCAGTGGGGCATATGGGAATCCCTATATTTTTTGTGTAACATTTGTGTAATCTAAGTATCTTTTAAAAAATAAAAATACATATTTTTAAAAAATGCCTTCCGTAGGGTCGGTGGCTGGAGGGGGACACCCCTCCCTCTGCAGTCCCCAACCCGGCCCAGCCCCTCAACCCCACCGGACCCCAAGCGCCAATATCCCCTCTCTGACTCTTGGAAGCATCCCCTAGTCTTCCAGTTTTTTTCGGGGTGAAGCACGCTCCAGGAATCATACTGTATTCTCTGTCACTGGCTTTTTTCTTTACTAAATAAAAACACCGGCTAACATTCGTATACATTTTTGTGTGTAACTTAATTTCCCGTTTCTCCATCCCCGGTGTCCCACTGGAGCTAGCCAAGAGCCCCTGTTTTGCTGATTATTAAAAAACAAAAAACACTGCCTTTAATTGGCAAGCCTTCCAAAAAAAAAAAGCCTCCTTTTCCTGCACCCAAAAAATGAATCTCTTCAATGTATTTTCCTGCACGTATTTAATTTTCTCAAAATACAAAAAGACACGGGTGGGCATGTAAATGATTTATCCGCCATGGAAAGCAGTTTGGCGGTTCCTCAAAAAGCTAAACATAGAAATAGCATATGACAGCAATCCCACTGCTAGGCACATACCCGTGAGAACTGAAAAGAGGAACTTGTACACGCATGTTCACAGCAGCAGCATTCACAACTGCCAAAAGCTGGAAACAACCCAGATGTCCGTGAACAGACGAACAGATAAACAAAATGTGGTCCAGCCATACGATGGAGTAGTATCCAGCCGTAGAAAGCACTGAAATGCGATACGTGTGACATGGATGAACCTTGAAAACACACTGAGTGGAAGAAGCCAGTCACAAGAGCCACAGAGTGTATGGCTCCATTTCTAGGAAATTTCCAGAATAGACTAATCCACAGAGGCGGAAGGGAGATCAGCAGTTGCCAGGACATGGTAGCTCTCATTGATTGGGAACGGGTTTTCCTTGGGAGCGATGAAAACTTTATGTAACTAGATATAGCTGGGGGAAGCGGGTGTGGCTCAGTGGATGGAGCCCCCGTTTACCATATGGGAGGCCCGGGTTCGCGTCCCGGCGCCTCCTTGTGAGGGCAGGCCGGCTCGCGCGGCGCCGTGGGCTGATGCCACAGGACCTCACAGCAAGGGGGAGATAAGCAGACACAGAGAAGACACGCAGCGAATGGACACAGCAGCACAAGCGGCAAGGGGGGGATAAATAAAATAAAATAAATAAATCTTTAGATAGAGGTGGTGATTACTAAATACCACTGAACTGTACACTCTAAATGGTTAATTCAAAGAAAAAGAGAAAAACTAGAAAGCGACCAGGGAAGAGTTCCTCACATAGAGGGAAGCATAAATATGACTGATGGCAGGGTGGCACAAGGAAGTGGGCTGACATACTCAAAGTTCTGAAAGAAAAGTCTAGGCCAAGAATGGTATATCCAGCAGTTATCCTTCACAAAGGAAAGTGAGATAGAGTCAATTCCAGATAAACAAAGAGAGAAATTGTTGGTAGGATGCATTTCTTAGAAGAAATACTAAAGGAAGTAATTCAGGCTGAAAAGAAATTACTTAAATCTTTAGGAAGAAATGTAGAGCACCAAAAAAAAGGTGGGTTAAAATATAGACTCTTTAGTTACATATTTCTTATTTATTGTTTTCTTTAAAATACATGAAATTCCATGAAGTAATAATATCACATTGAGAAGTTCTTACCGTCTATAGATGCAATATATGACAATAAGAGCAAAAGTGGAAGGAGGAGGAAATGGAGGTATATTGCAGCAAAGTTTGTGATTTTCCTTGCATTAGATAAGCATTAATCTGTAATCTACTGTGACAAATGAAAAAAAAAATAAAATGGTTAATTTTACATTATATAAATTTTACCTCAGTTAAAACACACACACAAAACAGGAAGAAAAGAAACCATCCTTGTGTGCCTGCATCCTGCTGCAGGGAAGGCAGAAACTTCCAAAATCCTCTCTCAGCAGCCTGGGGGGCCCCCCACCCGTCTGTCCCAGGAGGCCCCTTGCCCAGGTGGCCTGGCCGTCAGTCTGTCCGTGCAGACAGCCTCCTGCCAGATGCTTCCCCACGTCAACACAGAGAACTCCGCTTTTGGGAGAAAAAAATCAAAGGAGACTCACAAAATCTTAACGGACGTCAGCGGGGGAGTCCAGGAGGGGGAGGCTGGTGCCGTCTGCCCTCACTGTGGACCTGGGGAGGGGCGGGGCCTCTGTGGGCCTCAGTTTCCACGTTTGAATCTGGGTTGATATCCCCAGCTCACCAAAATGCTGAGAGGTGGGGAGAAAGGGCTGGCCCAAAACAGAACAGGTATTTGCTTGGTGGCTGGGAGGGGGCAAGACTGGAGGTGGGGGGTCTGGTGGGGGCTGGGCAGTGGTCCCAGGGCAGCAAGAGGTGGGAGAGCCACCTTTTCTTATGCGTCCAGGACTCTGCCTAGGGTGGGAATGAAAGAGGGTTGACATCCCCTTAGCAGAAACCCCGCTGCAAGCAGGAACCCTGTGACGCACCCAGCCCCTGTTCTTCTGGACGTAGCACCCCAATTTTTCTTGGGGAAACTCCCCTCCGCCACTCTCAGGCCATGTGGTCCCAGGGATCCCACTGCCACTGCAGCCCCGCCAATCAGAACGTTCCCCACCCCCTCGGCCACGGTGATTGGTTCAAGAATGGACATGTGACCTAAGCCAGCCCAATCAGAGTCTGCCCTGGAACTTTGGCTGAAATATCAGCCAAAGGGTCCTTGTAGGGTGTAAGCCTGGGGTTACCAGGCGTCGTCTCTGCTACCTGAGGGTGCAGCTTGTCTGAGAAGGAAGCCAAAGCAGAGGAGAGCAGACCACCGGGAGAGAGGGCTGCACTTGGCCACGTTGTTTGAGCTGGATCCAGGTGACCCCACGACTTTCCTCTCATTTTTCTAGCCTAAGTCAATCCGAGTCGTGGTTTCTGTCCCTCCTCAACCCAGGGCCTCGACTGATCTTGTCTTCTCGTGTTGACACAGCTCGTCATCGAGCGCCTCGCATCTGTAACGTGACCCCAGAACACATCGTAACAGACTAGTTCCAGCACCCAAAGGCTGCACAGCCCACCTGTGGAATCACCTCCCCTTTCCCTCCTAAGTTCCCGGGCAGCGGAAAGCACCCTGGAGTCAGGCAGAAGGCGGGCAGACCCGAGAGGCGCGGTGCCCTCTGTAAGGCGCGTCCTCCGCTGTGGGCAAGTCCGTGAAAAAGGCAAGGGCAGCGGGATGGCTTTCACACCACGGGCCTCCCTCCGTCTCCGTGGGGCTCAACTCGGCTCTCCTGGCACCAAGTTCCGGGACTTTGTTCCGCTCACCATCCTGTTGACTTTCTGAGGCTGCTGGAGGCGTTTTTATGGGCTCCAGGTGTTTCCCACATCCATAGGGAACCTCAGGCCGGGCTCTTCCTGGAAATGGAGCAGAGGGACTTCCTTTAACTGTCCAAGGGAGGCGAATAAAGTCCCCGAGACTGGCAAGGAGGAGACAGTGCCCGTCTGCAATCAACCCCGCCTGCCTAATGAAACCCGAATAACAAATTCGGACGTCGAAGCTGGGAGGAACTGCTCACCAAGCTCCTCTGTTTTTTAATTTTAATTTTTGAAGGTACCGGGCATTGAATCCAGGACCTCGTACATGAGAAGCAGGCGCTCAACCACTGAGCTACACCCTCTCTGCTTTTTTTTATTATTATTATTCTGGATTCAGTTTATTCTCATGGTTTCTGCTTCACAACACTCTTAAAGCTCTTTACTGCCCCAGTGGTTGCAATTTCCCATCTTATTTGCTTTCCCCCCCCCCTACAGTCCCAAAGCTCTAAAACCCAACCTCTTCGCTCAGGGCCCTTTAACTATTGGTTTGCAGACTATCGTAACACATGATAATCTGTTTGGCCAGGTCGCAGAGGCTAAGCCTCCTGGTGATAATCAATCGCGGCGAATAGTTACTGCGTGCCTAACTGGACCCAGGCCCTGCTCTAGACGCTTTGCGTCATCTCATTGAATCTCCACAGCACCCTTCTAGGACAGTACTACTATTATCCCCATTTTAAAGATGTGGAAACCATCTCCTGACCACCCGGCTCTTTTTCATAGTGCCCCCCCTCCACTGCTGCAATAAAACATTTACTCAGGAGGGGTTATGGGCCCAGGGCAGGGTTTGGGCCAAGAGCAGGGCCCGGCCCCATCAGGGGGTATCCCAGGAATGTCACTGAGGCAATTTCCAAGTGACCAGAACTGCACCCTGGTGCGGGAGCTGGGTTCCTCTGATTCTCTCCAAAGCCCTGGCCACCCGGGGCTGGGTGGAGGGGGGGGACCCCTAGTTCCAGCAGGCTGCAGTCCCTCCTGGCCCCCCCTCTGTTTTGTGGTCTTCAGAGCACTGGTTATTAACTGGAGCTAACTTATTGCTCTAGAACGTGCAGGTGGTTCCGTGCGCTGGCCCGGAGCGAGCCCTAGTGCCTGTGAGTGCACGAAGCCAGTGAGTTTGAAAAGACCCTCGGGACCAACCCCCCATCCCCCGGGGCGGCCAGGCACCAGCCCTCTCCCTTTCCCGCCTCCACCAAAATCAGGCGGGCGCTGTCGCCACCTTCCGGCCAAAAGCGGCATCGCCGAGTCCGGGGGCGTGGTCCGGGTAAGCGAGGCACCGCGGTTATTTGAGCACCCCAGCGCACCCCTGAATGCGCACGCCCCCTCTCCCTGGGTCCTCCGGGTCAGAGAGAGGCAGCGTCCCGCTCAAGGTCACCCTGGAAGGCAGGGACGGGGGGCTCGGCTCTGGGTCTCCAAGAGTGCTTCCCCAAAGCACAAACATCACCAGGCTCCTGCTAAAAATTCAGATTCCCGGGCCAGCCCTCCTGAGTGAGAAACTCGGGGTGGGCTGCGCCATCTGTGCTTCAGCGGCCCCCAGGGGACTCTGCCCACAGACCCCCTTCCCACACACGCAGACGCCAAGGGTTTTCCCTGTTGGTAGCATCTTGCATTCGTGTGGCTCATTTGTTACGCCCCATGAGCCACCGTTACAGTGACCTAATTAGCTCAAGTCCGCCGTGGACACTGCGGGGACGCTGTGCCTTCTGCACGCGCTTCCTGCAGACCTGCATCTGCTGCGGTGAAGAAAGAGCCACGGGAAGAGTCGCCGCCGCGGAGCGGGCGTGCGCAAAGCAGTGATTTCTGCCCCCAGGGGACCGCTGGCGACGTCTGGGGACAGGTGTGGTTGTCACAGCTGGGGCCTGGGGGGGTTGCTCCTGGCATGCAGTGGGGGGGGCCCAGGGAGGCTGCTGCATCCGCCACAGTGCCCGGGACGTCCCCACCCCAGAGAACGCCCCCCCTCCCCAAATAGTGCTGAAGTGCAGAGACACTGTCAGTTATTCAGGAAGAATTGGGTTTGATCCCCAGCGACCCCCAGCTTCTGGGGCCCACCTCCTCTCCCCCCCCAACTCAGTTTGTGTATTTCAATGTGTGCAGGCTCCTGCGACGTCAGCAGGTCGGATGATTATGGGATCTGAGTCTCTTGGGGGGACAGTGGAATCCCCTAACTCAGGGGGTCTGAACCGGGGTGCTTCTGCCCAAAGGAGACAAGAGACGATGTGTGGGGACGTTTGTGGCTGTCACGCCTGGGGAGGGGGCTGCGGCTGGCATCGGATGGGCGGAGCCCAGGGCTGCTGCTCCACACCCCGCAGGGTCCAGGGGCCTCAGTTTCCCCACCTGTACTCTCCCGAAGTTGCTGCAAAGTCAGGGTCCAGCATGGTCTGGGGCAGCAGGCCCCTCCCCTTAAACCGGGGGCCCCTGCTTAGGGAAACAGGGGGCCTTCTGCGGGGGAAGGCCGTGCCCCGCGTCAGCGGCTGGGGTGGCTCTGCTTGTGCCCCTGCGCCCCCTCGGGTCCTCCAGGTCCCCCAAGCCCCCTGCGTTCTCGCCCCTCCACTGTCCAAAGCTGCAGGGAGCGGAGGGCGCCGCATCCCGCCCCTGCCCGGGAGGAGCGCTTTCTATTGGCCCTGGGGCAGCGGAGGCGAGGCCCGATTGGCCGCCTGCGAGAGTGATTGACAAGTTGGGAGCCGGGCGGGGAGGCGGGAGCCCACGCAGCGCCCCCAGACTCGGCGGGACCCAGACTGGCTGGAGGTGGGGGGGGGTGGTCAGAGCGCCCCGGCCCCCAGGGACTCCCCCTGCCTACAGTGTGGGGTGGAGGGTTTCCACCCCTCCCTCCCTCAGATGGGGAAACTGAGTCTCAGCTTCCTGTCTTTATTTCGAATGTTGACATTTCATCCACCAGGGATCCTATGCAATCATTTTGACCTTTTACTATATTGCAGTAAAAGAGTAGTCACCTCGATGACTTTTTTTGGCCACTCCTTTAAACCTTACCCCAGAGGAAATGCCTCACTTTCCTCATCCTAGACAGCGCTGGGCAGAGGACCCAGGCAAGAGAGCTCAGTGGGTACCCAGAAGCGCCTTTGGGGCTCGGGCTCCTGGAGTCGCCATTACGCCTCAGCTCTGAGCCTCAGGGGATGGGGGCCCTGCTTCTTGCCCCCCCCCCCTTTATTTTTATTTTTCATTTTTAAGAAGGTACTGGGGATTGAACCCGGGACCTTGAACATGGGAGGCTGGCGCTCAACCACTGAGCTACACCCACTCTCCTGGCCCTTCATTTTTTTAATTAACTCATTTATTAAGTATGCAGATTATTTTGGTAACAGATTTATGGAGAGCTAATTCACGTACCGTACACTTCACCCTTTTAAAGTGTACATTTCAATGTTTTTCAGTACAAGCACAGATTTGTGCACCCATCACCACTATCTAATTCCAGAATGTTTCCATTACCCGACAAAGGAGGTCCCCATTCCCACCTCCCGCAGTGCTTGGCAATCACTCATCTCCTTTCTGTCTCTGTGAATTTGCTTCTTCTGGCTGTTTCTTACAAGTGGAAACATACACCATGTGAGTTTTTGTGTCTGGCTTCTCCCACTGAGCATAATGTTGTCAAGGTTGATCCATGTTGTAGCATGTAGCAGACCTTCGTTCCTTTTTATGGCATTCAGTAAATGACTCATGCTGATGCTTAGAGCAGGCTTATCCCTAATTGCTGCAAACTGGAGAAACCCCAAATGTCTGCCCACAGGAGCATACATCACGAAAATGAGGTGCATCTGTGCGATGGAATGCTACGCGGTGACGGAAAGGGACGGGAGACTGCAACGTGCAGCCGCCTGGCTGGACCTCACAGGTGCGATGTCACGTGAAACAGACCAGCACGGAAGAAAACGCTCTGAACGGCTCCATGAGTAAAGCACAAAAAAAGAGGCAAAGTGAATCAACAGTGGTAGATATCAAATAGGGGTCACGTCGGGGTGGGTGGGGCTGGGGCAGAGCAGGAGGGAGCCTGTGGGGCTCTGGGAATGGGTGAGAGTGCCCAGGTGTGTGTATATGTATGCATGCGTGTGCGTAACTTAACGGAATTACAGTTACACAATGAAGATCTGTGCACATAACAGTGGAAGCTACACCTTAATTAAAAAAAAAAAAAGCTCCAAGAGTGGCTCCCCATTTCTCTCTTTACCACTAAGCCCTGTTCTTGGGGGACGGCAGGGAACAGTGGCCACCGGTCCTCTGTGCCACGACAAGGACAGGGGCTGGGTCCTGGGGGCAGAGGGTCCTCAGGCAAGCCCGTGCCCCCCGTCTGATCTCCCTCCCTGCCCCCGGCTCTCCTCAGCTGGGGGGAGTAGTGCTATTTTAAGATACCCCACTTCCTTCCTCCCCTTGTCAGGAACCCACTTCCTGACTGGGTCCTGCTCGCTCTCCCCTTGTGGTGGAGCGAAGATAGATTTGCACATTGGGGTGACCTCCCCAAGGTCCCAAGACCCTCGACCTGTGTCTCCCGACCCTTCCCCCAACCCAGGAAGGGCCATGTAACTCGTGGGCTCCGGCGTAAAGGGAGCACACGGAACCCCTTCTGGAACATTCCCAGGAATCTCAAGACGTCAGCCAAAGAGCCTCCAATCAAGCATCCCACAGAGCCAGCCCTGCCCCAGGCATGTGGCGCTCTCCCCCCGTGCCAGGGCTTTCATAAACATTTATTTTTAATAGCAAGTCTTTTTTTTTTTTTTTGTCAATGGACTTTTTTTAAGAACAGTTTTAGGTTTACAGAAAAATGGTGCCGAAAGCACACAGAGTTCCCATATGCCACCCTCCTCAGCCAGTTTCCCTATTATTAGCATCTTGCAATAGCCTGGTGCGCTTGGTGCAAATGATTCACCAAAAACCGATACATTATTATTAACTGAAATCCATACTTTCCCTTAGGGGCCACTCTTTGCTGCAGGGTTTTATGGATTTTGACAGTTTCATTGCCCTAAAAATCCCCTGAGCGCCACCTGTTCATCTTTCCCCCCGTCCCAACCCTTGACAACCCCAGATTTTTTTTCAGTGTGTGTGTGTTTATTTATTTGTTTGTTTGTTTATTTATTTATAGGAGGTACCGGGGATTGAAACTGTGATCCTTGTACGTGGGAGGCAGGCGCTCAACCACTGAGCTGCACCCGCTCCCAGTGTTCTTTATTTTTTTACTTTATTTTGTACATTTAATAATTGAAAATATAAACAATTAAAAACTAAAAGGTAAACAGAGATGAATAAATACATACATTTCTCAATGAAATGTAATGGATACATATAAATTTTTTTTTGAATCAAACAATGTCTCACAATATAGTTGGCTCATGGTCACGCAATTATACAGTATTTGTCCTTTTGTATGTTATTTTTGTAATTGATTTATTTCTTTTTAAATGTAAAATATCACATATCGTAAAACCATTTTAACCCTTTTAAGTGGACGATTCTTTGACAGTCAGCCTACTGACGAGACTGCGGAGCGTTCACCACCGTCTACCTCCAGACTGTTTCCATCATCCCAAAGTACACCGCACGCTCATTCAGCCGGAATCCCCACTCCCCACCCCTGGTAACCACCATCCTGCTTTCCGTCTCTATGGGTTTCCTATTCTAAGGATTTCATATAAGAGAAATCGTACAAGGCTTACCTTTCTGTGTCTGGCTTCTTTCACTCGGCTTAATGTCTTCCAGGTCCGTCCGTGTTGTCACGGGTATCAGAACTTCATTCCTTGTCACAGCGCAATAATATTCCATGGCACAGATGGACCCTGCTCTGTTTCTCCATTCATCTGTTGATGGACAAAAGGGTGGCTTCCACCTTTTGGCTACTATGAAAAATTCCTTGAGGAACACTGGTGTACAGGTGTCTGTTTGAGGCCTCGCTTTTAATTCTTTTGGGTATATAACCAGGAGTGGAATTGCTGAGTCCTATGGCAATTCGATGTTTAACTTTCTTTTTTTTTTTTTTAAGATTTATTTTATTTATTTCTCCCCCCACCTCGTTGTTTCCACTCGCTGTCTGCTCATCTTTGTCTTCTTTTTGGGAGGCAACAGGAACCAAACCTAGGACCTCCCTTGTGGGAGGGAGGTGCCCAATTGCTTGAGCCACCTCTGCCCCCTGCTTGTTGTGTCTTTCATTGTGTTTCCTCCTTGTGTCCCCTCGTTGCATCATCTCGTTGTGTCATCTTGTTGTGTCAGCTCACCACGCCAGCCTGTCACGTCAGCTCGCTGTCTTGCTTGTCTTCTTTTGGAGGCACTGGGAACCGAACCCAGGATCTCTCATGTGCTAGGCGGGTGCCCAACAGCTTGAGCCACATCCACTTCCCTGTTTAACTTTCTGAAGAAATTTTCTGAGGAACTGCCAAACTGTTTTCCACAACGGCTGCACCATTTTACACCCCCACAAAAAAATATCCAAGGGTTCCTATATCTCCACATCCTCTCCAACATTTGTTATTTTCAGTTTTCTTTAAAATGTTTCCATCCTAGTGGGTGTGAGGTGGTATCTCATTGTAGTTTCAATTTGCATGTATCTAAAGGCTAACGATGTTGAGCATCTTTTCATATACTCATTGGTCGTTTGAATATCTTCACTGGAGACATGTCTATTCAAACCCCTGGCCCATTTTTTTTTTTTAAATTTGTTTATTTATTTATTCCCTTTCCCCTTGATGGCTCCCTTGTCTGTCTGCTCATTGTCTGCTCGTCTTCTTTAGGAGGTACCAGGAACCGAACCCGGGGCCTCCCGTGTGGGAGGTGAGTGCTCAACTGCCCAATTGCTTGAGCCACTTCTGCTCCCTGCCGGTTGTGTCATCTGCTGGTTGCAGCATCTGCTTGTTGCATCTGCTCGTTGTGGCTCTGACCCACTTTTTAAGTTGGGTTGTTTGTCTTTTTGTTGTTAAATTGTGGGAGTTCTTTATACATTCTGGATAGTAAACCCTTATCAGCTATATGGTGTTAAACCAACAGCCTAGTGTGACAACTTCCAGTAATATGCAAACTCTTGAACCCTAAACATCTCTTTCCCCTTTTACACGGTTATTGGCTCAGATGACGTCCTTATAAGCTGTAGGTCCATTAGCACAGTTTTAAAAAATTTCCCCCCATTGTCTTGTGCTCGCCGTCTGCTCTCTGTGTGTCCTTCTGTGTCTGCTTGTCTTCTCTTTAGGCGGCACCGGGAACCGATCCTGGGACCTTCCACACTAGAGGGAGGCGCTCAGTCTCTTGCGCCACCTCAGCTCCCTCCATCAGCACAGATTTGGAATCTTATTTTATATTTTTGCCTGTGAAGTCCTGTGTGTGGGGGGAGCAGTTACAAACCTCCTCCCGCCCACTGCTTTCCTCCCGCCACGCATGAACACCCCAGAACAGAACCCACACACGGAGGGAACGTGGTAAGTAGGCCGTGGGCCAGCTCTCGGGAGACGCTGTCTCGGTGTGAGAGGAAAGGCTCGCCAGCCAGGCCAAGGAGAAAAAGGGAAGCCCCTGCAGTGTTTGGGAAAAGATGCTATTTATATTTTCCAATAAAAGGAAAGAAAAAGCGGCAAGGCCCCGTCTTCACCTGCCCACTGGTGTACGAGAAGCTGCTGGCGCTGCCCAGCGTCCCAGGGCTGCTGCACAAAGACGGCACATTGGGGACCTTAAATCCACAGAAATGTGTTGCCTCTCTGTTCTGGCAGCCAGGAAACCAAACTCCAGGTGCGGGCAGGGCCGCCTCCTTCCGCCTCCCCGGCTTCTGGTGACCAGCCTCGGCCAGCGGGCAGCGCTCGCCTGTGCCTCCTCACCGCGGGGCCGTCTCCCCACGTCTCCCGCGTGGCTCTCTGTCTCCTTAAGGACACCCGTCCTGTGGGAGCAGGCGCCCACCCTACTCCAGCAAGACCTCTTCTTTTTTTTTTTTTTTTGACGGTTCAACATAAGAAAATCATTTTAATATATCACATTAACAGAAAGAAGGGAAAAGCTCTTTATCATCTCGACTGACAGAGAAAAGGCATTTGATCTCCCACCAACCTAAACATGACAAACCAACTCCTTAAGTCTACTCATTATATTTAGTTCATATCAGTAAGACCATACAATATTCTTCCTTTTGTAAGACCTCTTCTTGACTGATTCCATCCGCGAGACCCTATTCTAAAAATATGCCACCCGCAGATGCGGGAACACAATCCAAACCCCCACCACCGGGGCTGGGGTCACCTGTTTCCCGGGACAGGATTGGGACACTGTATAGCCTTTAGAGTTTCTAACTGTAGGAATGCATTTCCTATTTATTAAAAAAAAAAAAGCAGCTGAACAAACCCTTGTATCCGTTCCCATCTCTCAGGGCTGTGTCGTGTTTTATCCAGGGGTGACCCATAATCTCCTACTGCTGGGCTTTGGGCGTGTTTTTCTGGTTTTCACTATGAAAAATAACACAGAAATGGGCATCTGTGGGCAGACTCGCTGCCTGCGGTTCGGATTATTTACGTAGATCCTTAGGAGAGTTTGTTTCCTCCCCTCCTTCCTTTCTGCCTTCCTTCCTTCCACCAGCATTGATTGAGCACCTACTGAGTGCCAAGCCCTGAGCACACAACAGGGACGGAAACAGACACAGATCCCTGCCCTCGTGGACTTAGAGTCGAGAGCAGCACTGTCCGGAACTTTCCGTGACGATGGAAATGCTGTCCCATCCAATGCGGGAGCCCCCAGCCCCACGTGGCTCTTGAACACGGGAGATGAGCCTGTGGCGATAGAAAGACTGAATTCTTAATTTTATCTACGTCTAATTAATTGACATTTAAATAGTCACACGGGGCTAGTGGCTACTGTAGTAGAAAGAAAGGTCTGAGATTCAAGGCTCAAGAGTGGGATCGTTTTGTTCTTTAAACTTTTTATTTTGAAATAATTTCACTTACAGGACAGTCGAAAAAATAATACAAACCCTGTACGGAGAACGCCGACATACTCCCATCTCCCCAGATACCCAGATTTACCAATTTTAATATTTTGCCCCATTTGCCATATCATTCCATCTATCTATCTATCTCTATCTTTATCTATCATCTATTATCTATCTCTATTTATCTCTATTTTTTCCTTCTATCTATATCTATCTTTATCTATCATCTATCTCTATTTTTTCTATATATATCTATCTTTATCTATCATCTATTATCTATCTCTATGTTTTTTCTATCTATCTATATCTATCTTTTTTTTTTTTTA
>JAQZBX010033910.1:0-25155 GCA_029593785.1 Cabassous unicinctus
ATTTCATTTCTTTATCTAGCCTAATTGCTCTAGCTAGAACTTCTAGCACAATATTTAATAACAGTGGCAACAGTGGGCATCCTTGTTTTGTTTCTGATCTCAGCAGGAAAGTGTTCAGTCTTCATCATTGAGCACAATTCTAGCTGTAGGTTTTTCATATATAAACTTTGGCATATTGAGAAAGTTTCCTTTTTCCCCCTATCTTTTGGAGTATTTTCATCAAGACAGGGTATTGTATTTTTTGAGGTACTGGTAATTAGACCCAGGACATCATACATGAGGAGCAGGTACTGAAAAACTGGAGCAATATCTTCTCCCAAATGAGGGTGGATTTTGTTGTTGTTGTTGGTTGTTTGTTTCAGGTGGTACCAGGGATCAAACACAAGACATCATACATGGGAAGCACATGCTCAAACACTTGAGCTACATCTGCTCCAGGATGTTGTATTTTTTCAAATGCCTTTTCTGGCTCAATCAAAGGATGATGTGGCTTTTTAAAAATATCTTTAATTATTTTTTAAGTACTTTAGATTACATAAGTGTTGCATAAAAAATATAGGGGATTCCAATATGCCTTATTCCTTACCCTTCCCACATTTTCCCACATTAATAACTTCCTTCATTAATGTGGTACATTTGTTACAATTGATGACCACGTATTGGAGCATTGCCACTAAGTGTGGATTATAGTTTACATTATAGTTTACACTCTGTCTCACATAATTTTGTAATTTATGACAAAATATATCATTGTCTGTATCCATCATTGCAACTTCATTCAGGAAAATTCCAATGTCCCAAAAATGTCTCCATATTACAGCTGTTTTTCCCTCTCCTTCCTCTCAGAACCTCTGGTGCTCATTGCCTCCACCTCATAGGTAAAAGTTCTTCCATTGCTAAAATATAAATAAGTCTATTTTCATTAGAAATATTGCCATAATTTTATGTTTTTTTGTAGTATCTTTCTCTAGTTTGGTATTAAGGTGATTTTGGATTCATAGAATGACTTTAGTAGGGTTCCTTACTGTTTAATATTTTGGAAGGGCTTGAACAAGACTGGTGTTAGTTGTCATTGAAAGATTGGTCGAATTCAGCTTCATATACACAGCAGCACCTGAGCTGAGAAAGATGGCCACCACGAGGATGTGAGGGACACAGGTGGAAAAGGCCTTTGTTCTCTTCTTTTGGGAAACTTGAGCACAGTAGAAAATATGTGACTATAAGACACAGTGATGAAGGAAAGCAGCCACCACCAATCAGCAGTGCATAGATAAGAATTAAAATGTCATTGCCTAAGATCTCAGAGCATGAGAGCTTCAATAGAGAGGGGATTTCACAGAAAAATTGATGAACCACGTTGGACTTACAAAAGGGCAGCCGAAATATGTTTCCAGTGTGGAACCCAGAGTAGGCCAGACCACTGATTACAGAGACCAGAGTCATCTGGACACAGACCTGAGGGTTCCTGATCACAGGATAGTAGATCGGCTGGCAGATGGCTACAGAGCGGTCAAGGGCCATGATGGTGAGCAACAGCATTTCTGTACAAGCAAACAAAAGAATGAGAAAGATCTGAGCTGCACATCCAACCATGGAGATCATTCTGTTGTCAAGCAGGAAGATAACACATGCCTTGGGTACAGAGACTGAAATGTAGCACATGTCTAAGACAGACAGATTCCTAAGGAAGAACTACATGGGGGTATGAAGACTCTGTTCAAGCATGATTACTGTGACAATGAGAATGTTCCCCATCAGGGTTGCCAAGTACATCAGTAGGAATAGCATTGCATATAAGAATCTGTACTCCCATACATCAGAAAATCTTGTAAGGAGGAATTCAGTAACTGTGGTAGAGTTGAGCATTTTTAAGGTAATTTGTTGTGGATGTGGAGAACTGAAGGCAAATAATCCCTGAAAAAATGTGGAGAACAAAACAAGATGAAAAAAAAAATTATGCTAAGGATATTTATAGGCTGTTTATGTAATTTTTCTCTGTGTGGGTTGGTAGTAAAACAACAGAATATTGCCTCATGCTTTTTTAGTCTCCCTGTATCACACCTTATTTTTAGGAGAGTGATAGCATTAAAATCTTTTTAAGAGCTATTGCCAATATTTACGTAAAATTCTATAATTTAATAGCTGTAAAATAAGTATATTGGAGTTCAAAGGTTTGCCTGGTAGATTTATTCAGTTAATACAGTTAATTTCTATGCACCAGGTTCTTCAGAAATATTCTCTAAATATTAACACTTATCATTAGTTCCTGATCAAACAGAATCTGAATAAAATATGAGGCTACTTGGTTATCAGGTCCTCTTAATTTTCAAGAAGTTGTAATCCATTATGTGACCTCCAGGTGGAAAAAACCCTTTCTATCTATTATCACAATTATTTCTTTTACTACTCATTTCATTTGGAACTTTAATAACTTCTCTCTCAGATAACAAATTTATGCTGTTTACATATATCTCTTCCTAGGAATAGGTAACAGGTACTACTTTTATTTTCATGTTTGATTCTTCACTCTCTCTGTCTACTCTCTCTTTTTCTACCCTTCTCTCTTAAATATTTTATTTGATCCCTTATGGCTTTATTTTGATTGTTCTTTAGCCTAGATACCAGAATAAATCAACTGAATTTTATTAACATATGATTTTATTTATTTAGATAATCTTATTTAGTTCACATAATCAAATATTATATACTGTAATTCTAATGAAAATTATAAATTGGGAAGTAATATATACCAAATTAGAAATAAAAACTGGATCACTGGAAGATCAAGGAAACTTAGAAAGTAATGGCTATGTAAGTGGCAAGCATGCCTTCAAGACCACATTTGTCTGCTCAGTTGCATACTGCCTCATGGTGCATTTCCTCCTCCAGTGCTCCTGATCCTACTGAGCTTCACTGTTGCCCCACTTGCTCAGGCTGATCTTTCTTTTTTTTCCCCCAAGATTATGCTATGACCCTTTTATTCAGGTATATTGATACATTTCTATTTTTTAAATTATTTTTTTTATTTTTAAAGAACCTTTAGATTACATAAATGTTACATAAAAAATATAAGGGATTCCCATATGCCCCACTCCTTCCCCCTCTCACACTTTCCTACATTAACAACATCCTTCATTAGTGTGGTACATTTGTTACGACTGATGAACACATATTGAATCATTGCTAATAACCATGGACTACAATTTACATTATAGTTTACACTCTGTCCCACACAATTAAGTAGGTAATGACAAAATATCAAATGACCTGTATCCATCACTGCATTGTCATGCAGGACAATTTCAATGTCCCAAAAATGCCCAATATTATCTCTTCTACCCTCTCCCACTTGTCAGAACCTCTGGTGGCCACTGCCTTTATATTAATGATAAGAGTTCTTCCATTTTTGAATAATAATAAGTCTATTGTTGAATAATAAGTTTACTTTAGTGCATTGCTCATTCCCCAGCTTTGACACCCCAGCTGCCAAGTATTGTAAGAGCCTCTTTTCAATCACAGTGATCCAAAGCTGAACCATCATTCCATTTATTTCCTACATCTTGAGTAATAAGTGGGCCATTAGAATTATTCAAAACCATTTTCCACATTGCTCTATATTTTTATATTTCCCAGCCTTGCCAAAGAGGATGCAATGGCCTCAATTCAGAACAACTTATTTGAATCTATAATTTAACCAATCCAGGAGTGTAAATATCTGTTTCACCAGCATTTTCACTAAATCAACATACCTGTATATACATTTAAAAATCCTAAGAGATTTTCTCATAATTAGACATGAATCTCAAATATAATTCCTGAGTATTTTCACCCATATTATCCATAGTCTTATGGTCCATGGAAATTTCCATTTCTAAGGTTAATTTGAATGCCCCAATCATCCTTCTCTCTCTTGTTTTATTGATGCCAATATTTCCTATTAAATTCTAAGTTTTGTTTTCCATCCTTCTCCATGTACTCCTTGAATTTTCATGAACTCAGTTTCCACTGTACAAAATGTTCATTTCTAAAATGCTGATCCATTAATTTTTGAACTTACTTTCTTCATATCTCTATTCACTAGCCTTTTCCAAAGGGTGTATTTTCCGTTAATCTCAATATTTTTATGAAATTTAACAATGTGACTCTTTGACAGCATCTATTCATCTCATTTCAATAACACCTTTATCAGAATTTCAAGTAGCTTTCGGTGCCCATCCCCCTTTCAGCTTTTGGAAGATCTGTTAACACTGAAGAATACTGCAAGGATTTCCTCCCTTGGTGCCACATCTATGCTCTATCAAGTTTGTCCTCTATATTATTACAGTCACTTTAATGTTCAATTAAAGTTTCACGAGGACCTGTATTAGTGAGCCAAAGGGTTGCTGATGCAAAATACCCTAATTCAGTTGGTTTTTATAAAGGGTATTTATTTGGGGTAGAAGCTTACAGTTACCAGGCCATAAAGGGTAAGTTACTTCCCTCACAAAAATCTGTTGCCACCTGTTGGAGCAAGGTGGCGACCAATATCTGCAAGGGTTCAGCCTCCCTATTCCTCTGAAGGTTCTGTGGTCCCAGCTTCTTCCAATATCAGCTGTAGGCTGGCATAAGTCCCATCCCTTTCCTGGGGCTCATTTTTCTCTGGGCTCAGCTGCTCTGAGCTCTGGTTTTTGCAGCTGCACTCCATCAGGTGAATGGCTTGTCTCTCTTTCCAGGGCCTACTCTCCTACCTCGTGACCAAGCTCCTCTGTGTGCTTACTTCCCAGGGTTCCAGTTCAAAACTCCAACTCTCTTCTCTGCCATGTAGTTTTTCTACTGATGTGGCCCAATCAAAACCCTAATCAAAATTTAATCATGCCCAGGTACAGACCAGTTTACAAACATAATCTAATATCTATTTTAAGAATTCATAAACAATGTCAAACTGCCACAGGACCTAAGGTATTATTTCTCAGCAGTCAGTTCCAAATTGCATTCTTAGTACATTCCATGTTCCTTAGTTTGAGATTCTGCTCGTTTATCTTCTCTTCCTCCGTATCTTCATTCTTCTTCATCTTCTTTATTCTTCTTTCATTGAATCTACTATCTGTGTCTCCCTGTATTCTCTTTTTCTTCTGAAACTTCACTCATGTTTCCTTCCTTTCACTTATGCTGATTGCCATCAGTATCTGCCATAATTTTGGCAAGTCACAAATATCCATATTATATAATATATATAATAAAAATGAAATTGAACTTAAGGACTGCAATCTAATGAATAATTTTCTAATACACATTAAGTGCTTCCTTTGCAATATGTTTTACAAATTACCTCATGCAACTTAAAATTGGTGAAACTTGGGTACATGTCTTAGAGATTCTCCATTTTGTTTTAAAATATCTAAAATCATTTTAAACAAAATATATGACATAATTGGAAATTTCAAGCAAAATTCTATAAAAAATATCCCAAATAATTGCTTTCTCATTAATTTAATATTTGTGAAATACTTCAAATATAAGATATCTAGTAATAAAACAATCCTTAAAACACATTCATTGAGGAGTGGAGGAGGTGTAAATCTGCTTGTTTTTTGTTTCCTTGAATTTCTAACTTTACACTTTGAATTTCTAACTGCAAGTCTTTTCTTACCGTTATTATATATTACAATATTTTACGGACAAAAATTTGCCAAGGAATAATGACCCTATTGAAATATGTTGCATTGATTGAATGATTCATATATTTTTTAACTATCTTTAATCATCATGTATCTAGAACATAGTAAAAATTGCTTTAAATTATTCTCTTGAAATTAATATAAGTAGATATTATTTGTAGAAGTCAGTGTTTATTATTTAATAACATCATTAAGTGACTAAGATGAGGTATTTTGAGTATTCTGTATTGTGTAAATACAGCCATGTTTACTGATAACCCTGAACATATCTCAGAATTTCAATAAATTATGACATAAGGAGATTGTGTTATTTAATTTGCAAAATATATGGATTATTGATGATGGGTGAGTTAATGGATGTTGTACTAACATCTAATTCCTTGATAGCCTTACTTTTAATGATTGTTATTATTAGTGGTAAATAATTATCATGAATTTTGCATCCCCCACAGAAAAAAAATGCAGGATCCTATCCTAAACACATACTAAGCCCAAAGTAAATTAAAAATTGTCCGGGGTTTGCTTAAACTATTTTCTTTGATGACTTGAAAACCTGGAGCATACTTGTCAAATGCAGAGCTTATATTGCACCTTCAAATTCTCACTGCCAATAGTATACATGCTAGAACCTCACATGTCAGATTCTTGTTTCATGGCTCCCTCTTTTTTTTTTTTATCATGACCAATGTAATACTTGTAACTTAGAGAACTTTTTCATACTGCTAGAAGACAGGGAAAGTGTCATTTTCAGACTAACCTCCTATAAAAGATGATTTTGCTCCTCTCTGATGGCTTTTATTTCAGGACCCTCAAAATTGTTCAATAAGTAGTTTTTTTCTTTTTATTTTATAACATACTGTTTATTGAAAATTTATTGATATACTATGTGATTGCTTGGTTAAAATTGCTCATTCAATATTTGTAAGTATTCATAGTTCTATCCTAAGCTTTGCCTTTTCATTCTGTAGGTTGAGAACTTAAAAATAATTAATTAATAAAAAGTTTAATAAGACTGTTACTATCATATTGTAGAAATGCAAAGAATTTTCACAGTGTTTTACTTTCCTGGCTGCTAAAATAAATACCATACAATTGGTTGTCTTAAGCAATGGGAATTTATTGGCTCACAGTTTTCAGGCTAGGAGAATTCCAAAATCATGGCACCAGCAGGGAGGTGCTTTCCTCAAAAAGACTGGCTCTCTGAGTCTGATTGCAGGCATAACTTGGTCCTTGGCTTTTCAGTTACATGGCTATGTACATGGCAGCCTTCCCTGGCCTCTCTTTCCATCTTACTCTCACACTGCTTTTAAAGGACCCTAGTAATCCAGAATAAAGCCCCAACCTTATTTAGTGGGGCCACATGTTAAATGAAGCAACATCTTGAAGAGACCTTATTTAAAATGAGTCCACACACTACCAGCATGCAGACCAAAACCAAGAACCTCTCCAAACTGTGTTACACAATTCAATCACCCACATACATTTTCAACACTATGTGAATATTTTTTATTATGCATCATTCATCAATAAATTTTAGGTTCTTACCTTGAATTTTCACATGACAGTTTTGCTGAGTTGAAATGCCCTTGCCTCCAGGGAAAGATATATTTTGCATATCAAATGTGCCATTTGCTTGATTTGTAACACTGGGAAGATTTTCACACATCTTTTAACCTAAATTTCCTAATCAATAAAATAGATATTACTATATATTTTATATAGTAATGAAATTAAACTTGTAAAACATCTCAATGGAAGGTACTTAGAATTGTATTTATATTTTTAAAAATTATAAATATGAATTATAAATCACTGACAATAAGATTAAGCAAATGTCCCTTTAGCATATACATTTATTTCATGTTAAATATAGAGTGCTATTGTTTTTTACCAAACAAATGAGAAAGAAAAGGAAAACTCAATGCTTGGAACTGATTATTACTTTTTGTTTTGTGCTAAGTAATATGACAAAATAAAATCATTATAAAAAGTATGGAAAGATTATTGAAAAAATGGGACTGATTCAATTTTACCTGCAGACTGGCAGAAGCCAGGTTTTGTGCTACTTAATACTGTTTCCTGGGGTGGGTAGAATAATGCCTGGGTGCTCTCATTCCTCCAAATGTAAGTGCAAATTATGTGCTGACTTTTCTGCAACAGCAGGAAACAGGCATTTATCAACCTGAAGAATAAGACATATTTTCTTTATTCAAATATTTCTTAATTAATATATTTACATATTCATCTAATTTTAATTTTTTAATAATTAGCTCAATTTTTTAATTTATTTTGGGTGAGTTCTGTGCACACACAGGACTCAAAGCTATGGGAAAAATAATGAATAAATTCTTACATGTATTTTCATGGTATACACTTACAAAATCTTAGAATTACACCTGAAATATAAAGGATTAAAAGATTTGTAAAATTGTTATTTGACTAGCAGTACTATGCATAAGTCATTATTTCCATTTGGTAGATCAGCACAATCCCCATAACTAAGTTCATTTAATCATAAATGGAAATTAGCCTCCTACGTACTTAAGCTCTGGGCAGCATGTAGAGACTTCCTGGCCTTGCCTGTGTTGCTGACCTAGGTTCTGTCCACTGATGATATATAGTCACTATTCACTTCCATGGAGTACTTGGAAATCTCTTTAAAAATCTGGAAGGAAATATTTTAGCACAAAAAATAAAAAAGAAGACATTGGTCTCATTATGTCAATAACTTCCTTATCTACATTTTCTATTATACTCCTATTAGTCGTGTCTCTCAACAAATAAGTGAACAGTGCAGTTAGGAAGTGAGGATGATTCATTGGGTGAGGTAAAGTAGAAGGAAAAAAAGAAATAATAACAAAATATACTTATGATGATATTATCTTTTTATCCTGGGTAGCCAAGTCAGGATTTCTTGTTTAATGCAAACACACACAAACAGAAAAAATTATTTGAATTACTGACATCCTGAGAGGAATCTTTCTGTTTTATAACAAGTGCCTCCATATTCAGTTCCAGATGGCATTAGGGAAAATCCATGGGGGCACAGTTTTTGGCATCTATAATACACATTATCCAGAGGTAATTTGTGGATCATAATTGAGTCTAGATAATGAGAGAAGAAGACATAAATAAAATCTGTTTATGAATGCAACTTTCAAATATCAAAAAATATTAGTATATTGAATCTGAGAAATGAGTTGGTGAAGATAAATGGGGCAATAATTAAAGTGGGAATAAAATTGAAATTCTAATATACAATGATTCCTATAGAGAAAGTTTTGTGGATCCTAAAGACCAAAGAGCAGAGAAACAAAGACCTAGAATCTGGCCTCACCCAATCCCAGAAATTAGGTGTTTCTGGCTTAATATTTGTAAAATATTTCCTCAATTTTTCTTCGGAGGAATGGCGTGATTTTCACTAGTCAGGCTATTATCTTAACTCTTATACTGAGTTAAATAACCAAACACTCTTTCTGACATTGTCCAAAATTTCAGTAAAAAGTTATTGAATATTATTTACTAGCCTGATGACAAAGACCAGCACTGAGGATGGTGAGCTATGTGAGTCATTTTTCAGCTCTTCACATCACTTCTCTTGTGAACTAGTTTCTTTATTTATTAAACATGTTATCAATGGTGTTCATCCTCATAAGTCTGTTGAGGATGTGACACCGTGGAATGTGGAAAGCATTTGGACTAGCACATGGCAATAAGTGAATATGCACTTGCTATTTACCCATTTTCTTAATAATGATTACTATTGGATTTTGGCTATTAGGAAAGAGCATATTAGAAGACACTATAATATCTGCTGTTTAGTATCACTTCAATGATATGAGTGGATCTGTTAGATCCTGTTAGGAGAGTGGAAGCCTTTCCTGATCCTTAGAAGTAATATGAATTTTTTGTCATTGATTTCCAGGTTAATTAACTATGGTCAGACAATTGATTCTCAGTAATATAAAATTGCTAACATCTAGTAAATATTCACACAGGGTATGCTTTATTTTGAAACATTGTAATGCACTCTTGAAAATAATGAATATTCTGGATCCTTAGGAATAACACTGTATGTTTGGTAAGTAGGACAAATTAGTCATTTGTGCTATTCAAGTCCTATATGTTTCTGAGTTTTCCTTATATTTTATATATTGGCTGAACTGTATATAGTTCCCCAACTGTAATTGAAGCCATTTAAAGATTTTTGCTATGTAACTTGGTGCAGTATACAAATATTTTTTTCTTTTATTTTTCTTTCTTTTTGCAGTATATATTTTTAAGAAATGTTAGTAGGCACATACAAATTTGGAACTGTTAGGTGTTTCTCTTGCATTGAACCAGCTATCATGATTCAAAATTTCTCATAGCATTTTATCATACTTCTTGCCTTAAGACCTACAGTTAGTGAAAATTATAGGGCCATTCAGCCATACCAGATGGTTTGTGTTTTCATTATTTATATTTTCCTGTGTTTTTAGATTTTATTTATTTATTTATTTTTGGTATATGTAGCAGTTTGATATTGTTTATGAATTCCAAACATAAATATTGGATTATGTTTGTAAACTGGTCTGTTTCTCTGGGCATATTAGATTATATTAACTTTAGAGGTTTCACTTTTACTTGATTAAATTATGATTAGGGATTTGATTGAGCCACATCAGAAGGACATTGAGTCCCTGCCCACCAAGGGGGAAGGGATTCACAGATAAAACCACACAACAGAAGAAATTGCAGTTTTTTGATGCTGGAGCCCTGGGAAGAAAACACACAGAAGAACACAGAGGAATAGAGATGCCTCCATAGACATGGCAGAGGCCCCAGGAAGAGAGAGAGCCTGATAGTCTACAGCTGATCTTGTGGAGAGACTAGAGCAGCTGAGCCCAGTGAGAAATGAGCCCTGGGAGAGAGACTTATCTTAGCCTACAGCTGATATTGGAAGAAGTGAGACCACAAATCCTTAGAGGAAGAGGAAGTCTGTACCCTTGCAGATGTCAGCAGCCATCTTGCTCCAACACATGGCAAGAGATTTTGGTGAGGGAAGTAACTTATGCTTTATGACCTGGTAAACTGTAAGCTTCTACTCCAAATAAATACCCTTTATAAAAGCAAACAAATTTCTGGTATTTTGCATAAGCACCCCTTTGGCTGACTAATACAGCATGCATATATGAATATCTTATTCTATGCAAATACTTTTTATTTTCAAACAAAAATGCTGTTGGGTTGTATGGTGCTGTCCTGTGAGGAGGGTAGGGTGGGGGTTTGCACCATCTGTGGAACTGGGGGGAGGGTTGGGGAAGGGAGCAGATGAACTCTGGGGATTTGCTGGTATGTGGTTGAAACTACAATGTTGGTTATTTATTTATGTATTTTGGCTAATACAGCAGGTGAGGGTTACTGGTTTAGGGTGTTGGATGTGGGGGACATGCTGGACTGGGTGTACCTGGGGAAAGCTTTTAGGGAGTGTGTGACTGTTCATCCAGTCATAGTGCATTATATTAGTGGGTGGAGGCCCACACAAAAAACTGGAAGGTGTTGGACTCCCATCCTGGGGAGTGTTGCTATGTCTCCAACAGAGGGGTGGGAGTCTCTTGAGAGCATAAGCAGTCCCTAAAGGGGAGGCCTCAATGTTGTTGCAAGTAATTATGAATCTTGGTGGTTACAGAGTAGAAACTAGCAAGTTGTTTCCAAAGTGGGAACACCATTTCACACTCTCACTTTCTATGTAAAAGAATTCCATCCCCTTCATATGCAGGTTAAAATTTAAACCCTGATTCCTTAAAATATGAGCAAATCTAGTAGGCATGTAATGGTATCACACAGAGGTATCAATCTTCATTTTAATTTCCATAAGCTCATCAGGCAAGTAAATATTCTCTTTATGAAACACTTCAATTATTTTGTTCATTTTATCATTGGATTAATCATAGGAGTTGTTCATATACTAGATAAGCATCAGTTGTCAGCTGCATTATTTCAAATGACTTCAAATCCAGTCTATGGCTTCCTTTTTATCTTAATAATAGTGTCAGTCAAAGAACAGAGGTTCACAGTTTTATTAAGTACAATTTCATTTGTTTTTATCTTATTGGTAATACGTTTATAACTATGATTCATAAGTGCTTGCCTATTCCAAGGCAGGAAAACCCTCTTCTGAAGTTTTATTTTTTCACTCTTCATTTACTTGTTTGTTTCTTGTATTAGTTTCCTCAGCAGACAAAAATATTGTCCTGCCTTCAAACTCATATATATATTTAAGAATTTGAGAAGTATGGAGTAGTTTTTTTTTGTCAATAGAGGTATCAGTTTTTTCCTCAACCCAACTTTGAAGAGCACAGGTTGGGGCAGTTTTATGACTAAAGAATGCACTAGATAGATGGTTAGACATGAACTTTATTGGGACTACAAAGAGGGGAGAATCTTTGATGGTGTTCAGTCAAAGAATGAATGAAGTTAGCACTCCACAAAGAGATGAGAAAATGAGGGGTGATATATAAGGTGTTTCAGAACAAGGACATTCCATAGGGTATGAGAACAGAGATTCTACTAGGGTCATATGAGGTGTATACACAGGGTCTGGTGATGTTTTCCCTATGCTCATAGGAAGGACATTTACCAAAGACATTTACTGCTTTGTGTAGATTGTAGTTTATGATAACCATCTCTACCTCCTCTGCCCTCAGGGAGGGTTGATAACTTATGTCCAGGTCATGCAGGAGGTTATGTGCTTAGTACTTTGTGGTGCTCACAATCTACCCCCATGTAGTGGCCTACATTGACCATAGGACAAGCATTGCATCCACATTCCACTGCAAGAGTATAAAAGACAACAGCTAAAGCCATTATGTGTCTTTCAATGACAATTGCAGCTCCACTTGGTACAAAAATAGCCAATGGGTAAAACCACCAGGGGGCATGATTTATGCCATATCTAGCATTGATAGTAAAATTACATTCAGTGGGTAACCAACCCACATCATGGATTTCCTCTTGTCATTCCATACAGATAGGGGCAATGTGCTCTAAAGCAACAGACTCAGCCATTAACCATCCTAAACAAACCATTATATACAACATATCCTTATAAACACCTGGGCTTATTTACCTGTTCCCTTACAAGGTTTAACAGTATAAAACCAACATTTCCATGTAACAGATAGGGAAGTCCTATGAGGAAGCGTCAAAAACCATACATTTCCCCCTTCTAAGTTCCTCTTTGAGCTGCAGTTAATAGAGCTAAGCTCCAGGTTTGCAATACCATACATAGTGTCTCTCTATGGGAGCAGGTCATAATGCTAATTGTGTCTGTTTAGGTTCTACTCACATTACTCTGGTAATTATTGCTCCATTTGATATATCCTTCACACAGCCAGCATGCTGCAGCACCATTGGTCCTTGAAGGAAAGCTCCAATGTTTCACCTGCCTGGTGCAAAGTGCCTTTCAAAACTGTGAAACAGGGCCAGTTTGGAGGCAATGTTCCTTGTAAATCTGGCCATATTGAGCCATTGCCAGCTGCTGCAAGAGTCTGAAACTGCAACCTATTTTCCATACACTTCAGGAGTCATGTCCAGTTGTGGTATACACTTTTATTATTTTAGGGGTCATAGTGACTAACCTAGCCAATAACTCAAATGGAATGGCACCATACAGAGAACTGGAGACCTGGTTTGAATGCACAAGAGAGTTGACAATACTGAAGTCTATTTCTTAATTGCTATACATTTTCTAATAACTTCCAATGCAGTTTATAACATATTAAATGGACTTCACTATTTTTAGTACTTTATATTTTACTTCTACACCTTTACCATGATTGTGTTAATTAACAGGTATTTTATTCTAGCAATATAGGAAAAACTACTTTCTCCATTATTTTATGAAAACCTAAGATTCCCATTGGAATCAAGATTATCTTCCCCTAATCACCACTTTAATATACAGACTGAGGTGGCCTTTGACAGGTTTCCCTGTTATGAAGTTACTTTTTGTTATCAACATCAGTTTAGGTTTCTATTTAATAATCGCATCCTGGAACTAGCCAATTAATTACTTCCATTTAGACAATGTTTTTACAAACTTCTTATAATTAACCATGAATTACTTTCTGTTATGAATATTAACTCCTAGATTTCAACTTAATAATGATTTCTCAGAATCAGTCACTTACATTATAATCTTTCAGTTTTGAAAATGCTTTTACAAACTTCCCATAACTATCCAAAATTACATAGACTATAGGTACTAGATCTCAAGACAAATTCCACCTTTATAAATCACATTCTCTTACTTAATGCTATTTTCTATAATATCTCCTACAACTTTGTATATACATTAAACCTTGTCTTACATATTTCCACCCTGATTTTATGAAAACCAGCCATCTTAGGACAACACACATTCCTTAAACAAACATCAAATTTTAGTGAATATTGACTATGAATTCACTTCTATAAACCTTTTACTTCTTCCTGTATCCATTTGTCTCATATCCCTCTTTCAGTTCTGTGAAGAAAAAATCTATTCATTTCAATTTAGGCAAAAATAATTTTTAAAAAGGTGTTTGTAATAATTTCATAAAGACTTAGAATTTTTATCATCTTAAAGATTTAACATATTCAATACTATCTTATTTTGTTAGTATCCATATAAACCTAGGGAGATTATACCTAAGCTAAATAAAATTGAGACCATGGTAGTTTATGCAAGAAATGTTCTTTTTCCTTCCTTCCTGCACAGGAGGCTAAAAACCTCTTTTCTCTTTAATAAAATTCTAAAATTGGGAATAACCTTAAAAGCACATTGACTGTCAAGTTCTGGAATATATTATAATTGTTGAATTTGTTTTCATTTTAATTTAGAAAAAAACTTTCCAAAGTTTTCAAGGACTTTTTCTTTATTTACTGAAATTTTGCCATTGGATTACTACTGTCATCTTAAAAGCTGTTAAATTTAATTAGAGAATTACAGAACAGACTATACAAAACAAGTTTTATTATGTAATATCCTCTCTGTCCCTAACGTTTTAATTTCCAGGCCTAGTAGATAGAATTCTAGGTTAATCTCACTTCTTCCTTTTCTTTCCACACCTAACCCTTCTCCTTAGTTTTCTTACCTGCTTTTCTTATTTTTAAAAATATATTCTTTGCTAGCTCTCCCATGATTTCAACATGTTTTTAAATGAATAAGAACTAGGAATGGTTCACACAATTATAAGAGGAAAATAGGGACAACTTAAAATTTTAATAAAGGAGTAATTCACAAAAATATTCTTTCTTAACATAAAAGCAAACAAAGTTTCAGAAACAATGTCTCCTTTAGCTGTACATTCTTATCCTATTTCCAAAACATTATTCTTTTTTAAATTTATTTTTTATTTTTATTTTTTAAAGGTACTTAGATTACATAAATGTTACAAAAAATATATATAAGGATTCCCATACGCCCCACCTCCCACACCTCCCAGAACCTCCCACATAAACATCCTTCATTAGTGTGGCACATTCATTGCAATTGATAAACACATCCTGGGGCTTTGCCATTAAGCATGGACCATAGTTCATATTGTAGACCACACTCTTTCCCACACAGTTCTGCATGTCATATGATGACATAAAATGACCTATATCTTTCATTGCAATGTCAGTCAGGACAATTCCCGAATCCCGAAAAGGCCCCTGTATTACAACTGCTTTTCCCTTTCCCTGCCCCCAGAGCCTCCAGTGACCACTGGCTCCACATCAATGTTGTAATTTCTTCCATTGCTTGAATCACAATACATCTATAGTAGAATATCAGTAAGTCCACTGTAGTCCATAGCTCTTTCCCTCATCCTGAGGAGTCTAGGATGGTGATGTCCACTCCTCCTACAATTGAGAGGGGGCTTATATCCCATGGGGAAGATGGATGGAATTATCCTGCCTGCAGCTGCAGACTCTCTCCATTCCCTGGGATGGCCATTGTTCAAAAATGATATTTTTTAAAACAGTTTCTGCTAAGTTGGAGGCATTTGGCTAAATTAAACAATGTTTGATATTTTAATAATTGTATTTACATATGTTTTCCCTAGATTTTCTCCACTATTATAATTTTAGAGTCATAATATTACTTATTGACTTATTAGTATATAGTTTTCAGTATCTAAGTCCCTCCTCTTTTTCATTACTTTATTTTACTTAATTAATTTTATTTTAAAGAAGTTTTAGATTACATAAAAACACATAAATATTGCTTTTAATAAGTCACTGGAATTCAGTCAAGGTTAGGAGAAGAATCTGGGGGCAAGATAGGCTGTTGAAAGATTATGGGCGACCTCAGGATAAACGCTTTAGTTTCTTCCCTTTAAATAGTTTATCTTTTCTAATTCATCAATTTAGTATTCTATTGATTAATATACTAAGTGTAAAGTGCTGAGTTCAATACCTGGGAGAAGTAAAAATGAAAAGGTAAAACACCTGCCTTCAAGATGCATATAATCTAAAAATTGGAGGACTACAAATAACAAACTCAACTTACATTAATGCAAAGTAGATATAAGACTTTGTGCCATCTAACAGTTCTGAGAAGGAAGCATTGTATAGTTTTCTATGATTGAAAAATCATCTGAGAAAAATTTCTCTATCCTTTCTCAGATGTCAAATGTATGCTTTTTTAAAATTTTATGTTTTTTACTTTTTAAAGAAGATTAAATTACATAAATGATACATAAAACATGTAGGGAATTGCTGCATGCTCCACTCCTTATTCCTCCCACACAGTCCCATATTAACAATTTCCCTCATTAGTGTGTTACACTTGTTACAATTGATGAACACATATTGGAGTATTGCCAGTAAGTGTGGACTGGAATTTACCTTATAGTCTAAACTCTCTCCCACACAATTTTGTAAGTTTTGAAAAGATATATAATGGCCTGTATTTGTCATTGCAATGAAATTCAGAACAATGTCAATGTCTGGAAAATGCCCCCATATTACACCTACTTTTCCCCTCTCCCTCCCTCAGAACCCCTGGAAGTCACTGCCTCCACATCAATGGTAAAAGTTCTTCCACTAATAGAATAACAAAAGCCTATAGTAGATTAAATGTAGATCAATGCTAGTCAATAATTCAATCTCCAAACCTGAGGACTCTGGGATAGTGATGCACACTCTGCCTCCAATTGAGAGTGGGCTTAGATCCCATGGGGGAGATGGAAGGCACTATTCTGCTTGCAGTTGTAGACTCACTCTGTTCTTTGGCATGATCATTGTCTATCATCATTTCCTTATTAGTTGTGTATGGTGAGTCCAGTGAACTGGGGAGTAGGTGTTGCAACTCTGTTGAGACTCAGGGCCCAATTGACTACATGGAAAGCCCAAAGCTTTAAGTCTCTTGGACATACAACTATCAATTTTAGTACTAACTATAGGTTCAAATAGAAGTGGCAGTAGAGCCATGTGTAGGGAAACCACAACTGAATCCAACACTATCACACTGGATACCACAAATTCTAAAGTGGGGCCCACTGACAGGGTGGCAAACTTCTGAGCTGTCAGCCATGTCTAAAGTGTCTGGATGTCTCCAGAGCCCTCAGGATACCCACTAATGGAGAAAATATTTACTATGGCAGTCAATGACATCCTGCTGAGATGTGCATAAACGTAATCTTTGGAGTGACCTCCTGTCTCACTTTGAAGCCTCAGCCATATAAACTCATTTGTCTCTACTTTTACCCCCTTTTGGTCAAGGTCTTTTTCCAGGTGGATTTCTAGTTGTAACATGGTAATAATCCCTCTGTGCCAGGGAAGCTTGTCCCTGGGAGTCTTGTCCCATACTTGTGGGGAAGGTAATGCTTTTTTGTTGTTGTTGTCCAGTTTTCTATCATTTATTAACAATACAGTATTAATACTTCTAATTATTTTTTAATTGAATTCTCCAATTCTCCCTTCTGCTATTTCTGATTCATATATTTGAGTCTCTGGTATTAGACATATATATATATGTTTATAATTGTTATGAATTCTTCATGATTAACTCATGCATCATTATAACAAGTCCCTATAAAAACATTTTTTTTGCAAATCAATTTTATTGATACATATGAATAAACATACAATTCATCCAAACTGTACAATCAATGGAATTGGCTATAATCATATAGATGTGCATTTATCACTTTAATCATTATTAGAGCATTTTCTTTTTTTAATTTCTATTTCTATTTTATTTTTTTAAAAGATCCTGAGATTACATAAATGTTACACAAAAATGACAGGGATTCTGATGTTCCCCACCTCCCACACCTCCCATAACAACCCACATAAACATCTTTCATTAGTGTGGAACATCACCTGCAATGCTTGCCCATTTTTTAAATGGGATGCTTGTCTTTTTATTTTTGAGGTTTGGGAATTCTTATATATGCAAGATATTAGGCTCCTGTCAGATATATGGTTGCAAAATATTTTCTCCCATTGGGTAGGCTGCATTTTCACTTTCTTGATGACATCCTTTGAGGTGTAGAAGTTTTTAACTTTCAGGAGATAACATTTATCTATTTTTTCTTTTGCTATTTGTGCTTTGGGTGTGAAGTTCAAGAAACCATTTCCTATTACAAAGTCCTGTAGACGCTTCCCTACATTATCTTCCAATGTCTTTATGGTCTTGGCTCTTATATTTAGATCTTTGATGCATCTTGAGTTGATCTTTGTATAATGTGTGAGATGGTGTTCCTCTCTCATTCTTTTGGATATGGATATCCAGTTCTCCAAGCACCACTTGTTGAAGCGACCATTCTCTCCCAACTGAGTGGGCTTGGTGGCCTTGCAGAATATCAGATGACTGTATATCTGAGGATCTATATTGGAATTCTTAATTCATTTCCATTAGTCAGTATGTCTATCCTTGTGCCAATACCATGCAGTTTTGACCACTGTAGATATGTAGTGTGATTTAAAGTCAGGTAGTGTGATATCTTCAAATTCATTTTTCTTTTTCAATATGTCTTTGGCAATTTGGGGCCTCTTACCCATCCAAATAAATTTTGTAGTTACTTTTTCCAATTCATTAAAAGTTACAGTGTTGAATTTTATTGGGATTGCATTAAATCAGTAGATTAGTTTGGGTAGGATAGACATCTTGATGATGTTTAGTCTTCTTATCCATGAACAGGGAATATTCTTCCATTTATTAAAGTCTTCTTTGATTTCTTTTAACAGTGTTGTGTAGTTTTCTGTATACAAGTTTGTTACATCTTTAGTTAAATTTATTCCTAGGTATTTGATATTTTTAGTTACTATTGTAAATGGTGTTTTTTTTCTTGATTTCCTCCTCAGATTCCTCATTATTGGTGTACAGAAATGCTACTGATTTTTGAGCATTGATCTTACAGCCTGTGACTTTACTGAACTCCTTTATAAGTTCTAGAAGCTTTGTTGTAGATTTCTCAGGGCTTTCTATGTATTGGATCATATCATCTGCAAATAGTGAAATTTTACTTCTTCCTTTCCAATTTGGATGTCTTTTATATATTTTTCTTGCCTCAGTGCTTGAGCAAGTACTTCTAAGACAGTAAAATAAGAGCAGTGATAGTTGGCATCCTTGTCTTGTTCCCGATCTTAGAGGGAAAGCTTTTAGGATATCACCATTGAAGATGATGCTGTCTCTGGATTTTTCTTATATACCCTTTATCATGTTCAGAAAATTTCATTCTATTCCTATCTTTTGCAGTGTTTTTTTTTTTTAATCAGGAAAGATGCTGTATTTTGTCAAATGCTTTTCCTGCATCTATAGAGCTGATCATGTGATTTTTTCTCTTTCAATTTGTTTATGTGGTGTATTACATTGATTGTTTTTCTTATATTTGAACCATCCTTGCACACCCGGGATGAAACCCAGTTTTTCATGGTGTATAATTCATTTGATAGGTTCTTGAATATGATTAGCAAGAATTTTGTTGATGATTTTAGCATCTAGGTTCATTAGAGAGATTCGTCTGTAATTTTCCTTTTTGTGGCATCTTTATTTGTCTTTGGTTTTGGGGTAATGTTGGCACCATAGAATTAGTTAGGCAATGTTCCTTCTACTTCTAGTTTTTGGAAGAGCTTAAGCAGGATTGGTGTTATCTCCTTCCAGAATGTTTGGTAGAATCCTCTTGTGAAGGCATCTGGTCATGGGCTCTTCTTACTTGGGTCGTTTCTGATGACCGAGTTTATTTCTTTACTTGTCATTGGTCTGTTGAGTTCATCAATTTCTGCTTTCATCAATGTAGGCTGCTTGTGATTTTCTAGGAATTTGTCCATTTCTTCTAAATTATCATTTTTGTTAGTGTATGATTTTTCAAAGAATCCTCTTATGATACTCTTTATATCTGTGGGGTCTGTGGTAATATCCCCTACCTCATTTCTTATTTTGTGTATTTGCATGTGCTCTCTCTTTTTCTTTGTTAGTCTTCCTAAGTGTTTGTCAATTTTATTGATCTTCTTGAAGAACCAGCTTTTGGTTTTGTTTATTTTTTCTAGTGCTTTCTTATTTTCTATTTCATTTAATTCTGCTCTAATCTTTGTTATTTCCTTCTTTCTACTTCCTTTGGGGTTTGTTGATCTTTTTCCAATTCCTCCAGGTGTGCAGTTAGGTCGTCAATTACAGTTATTTTTTCTTTTTATATATGCATTTAGGTCTATGAAATTCTCTCAAAGTACAGCTTTGGCTGCATCCCATAGGGAGTTATTGAATTTTTTTTTAGATTTCCTCCTTGACCCACTGCTTGTCTAAGTGTGTGTTGTTTAACTTCCATATATTTGTGCTTAATCTGGTTCTCTGGTCCACAGTGATTTCCATTTTCATTCCTTTGTGGTCAGAGAAATTACTTTGTATAATTTCAATCTTTCTGAATTCACTGAAAGTTTTTTCTATGGCCTAGCATGTGGTCTATCTTGGAGTATGAGCCATGTGCACTCGAGAAGAGTGTATATCCCACTGTATTTGGGTGTAACATTCTGTGTATATCTATTAGGTCCAGATCCTCTAATGTATTATTCAGAGACTTTGTTTCTTTATTGATTCTCTGTCGAGATGTTCTCTCTAATGGTGATAATTATGTATTAAAGTCCCACAGTATAATTGTAGAAGCATTTATGTCTCCACTTTGTCTTTCTAGTGTTTGCCTCATGTATTTTGAAGTGCCCTTATTAGGTCCATAAATGTCTATGATTGTTATTTCTTCTTGAAAGATTACCCCTTTTACTAATAGTGTACACCTTTGTCTCTAATAACAGTTTTGCATTTAAAATCTATTTTTTCTGTTATTAGGATAGCTACTTCCACCCTTTTATGGTTGTTGTTTGCTTGTAAAATTGTTTTCCAACCACTCGGTTTCAGCTTCCTTGAATCTCTGGGTCTAAGGTGGGTTTCTTGTATACAACATATAGATGGGTCATATTTCCTTATCCATTCTGTCAATCTGTGTCTCTTGACTGGTTATTTTAATTCATTAACATTCAGTGTTATTACTCTCAAGGAATTTCTTACATCAGCCCTATTTTGTTTGGGTTTATATTTGTCATATGTTGTTTTTATTTCTCTTTCTGTCTTTTTAGTTCTTATACTTTCCTCCAACTCTCTCTCTTCTGTTTTTTCTTTCAACTTGTAGAACTTCCTTTAGTATTTCTTGAAGTGCAGGTTTCTTATTGGCATACTCTCTTAATTTTTGTTTATCTGTGAATATTTTGAACTCCCCATCATTTTTTAATTTCAGCTTTGCTGGATAGAGAATTTATGGCTGGAAGTTTTTTTTCTATGAGTACCTTGACTATGTCATACTACTCTCCTCTTTCTTCCATGGTTTCAGATGAAAAATTAGCACTTAATCTTATTGAGTTTCCCTTGTATGTGATGGTTCTCTTTACTCTTGCTGCCTTGAGTATTTTCTTTGTCTTAAGAATTGGATATTTTGACAAGTATATGTCTTGGAGTAGACTTGTTAGGATTTATTCTGTTTGGGGTGCTCTATGCTTCCTGGACATGTACATCCATGTCCCTCAATAGGATTGGGAAGTTGTCAGCCATTATTTCCTTCAACACTCCTTCTGTTCCATTTCCCTTCTCTTCTCCCTCTGGGATGCCTATAATGCATATGTTGTGTGTTTTGTATGTTCATTTAAATCCCTAAGTCTCTGCTGGATTTTTTCTTTCTTTTTTTCTATCTGCTCTACTATCTGTTTGATATCAGATGTAATGTCTTCCACATCACTAATTCTTTCTTCTGCTTGTTCAAATCTGCTGTTGTGTAATTTCAGTGTCTTTTTGATTTTTTGAATTATGCCATTCATCACCATCATATCCATTATCTTTTTATGTGTGTTTACAATTTCTTCAGTATGTTCTCCCAGTGTCTTCTTAATATCCTTAATCTCTTCCTTCACTTCATTAAGTTGTTCCATGACATTTGTCTGGACAGCTTTGATTAGTTCTTTGATGTTCTGCATCTCTTCCTGGTTTTTAGGTTTTTCATTGGACTGGTCCATGTCTTCCTGTTTCTTAGTATTCTTGTAATTTTTTGTTGCCCTCTGATCATCATTTATCTTGATTAGCTTCTCTATCTGCTCTAGAGTTTTGTTTAGCTGCTGGTTTTGTGTGTGTGTTAAGTATTCTCTGTGACACTTTGTTCTTCTTCTTCTATTTCCTTGCTGTTTTCTATGTTCCCTTGAAGGAAAAAGATTAGGGCCAGAGAAATTGAAAGAGGTCAGAAAAGAAAAAAGATAATAAAAATAATAATAAAATTTAGAAGAGAGGCTGTATAAGACTTAGTAAAATGAATATTTAACTCATGTAAGCAATGTAAAGTAATAGGAATAAAAAAGTGGAGTACCTACAATGAAATGTGACACCAAAAAGAGAAAAATTGTAGAATGCTTTAAAGGGCCAGAATTATGAGGAGACAAAGAAAGAGAAAAGAAAGGAGAGAAAAAAAAATGTTAATTAAAAAAAATGAAAACAGAATAGACAAGATAGAAATCAAAACCAGTAAAGTTGAGGACTAATTAAAAAGGTGGAATGTAAGCCCCACAACAGAAAGCTGAAAGATAGAAAGATGAAGGAAGAAAAAGAGATAGCATTGGTAAAACAAATCAGTATATGGAAAAAATGGGAAATCAAGGAAGGAGAAGCACAGCAAAGAAGAACCAAGCTAGCAGCACCTAATTTTTTAAAAAGTGGGGTGTGGAGGGGGTCGCTGAGGAAAGAGGAAAGAAAAACAAGAAACAAAACAATAGCAACATCAACAAAACAGAAAAACAAACAAACACACAAGCAAGCAGTCAAACAAGCTAAGGAAGAACAGTGTACCTTCTTGGGCCCTTTTGGAGCCTCTCAGACTGTGTTCATCAATCAGTTACCCAGCAGGCTTCTCTCTGCAGGTTTTGAGGCAGGTTTTAGTGAGTAAACTAAGTTTAAAAAAATTTTAAGTAACTTTCTTTTTTTTAAAAAATAAGGGACCTAAAAGAAGCTAGTTCAAAAATAATGTCTATGTTTTCCCTGTTCTACGGCATCATCTGGATGTTAGATATCCCTGTGGATCACCACTCCTAGAGGAGTTGGGAATTGAAACACAGACCCCCACACTTTCAAGGCAGAGATCCCTCCACTGAGCCACCCCTCCAACTGGGTCAGCCACCTCCTCAGAGAGCTACTCAGTCACACTCCCCCCAGGAAGGTTTTACTCTCCTAGTGCAGCAGGACTCAACAGGCTGTATGAGCAGATCCCCCCTCCCCTCTCCTGGTCAGATTGAGTTCCCTTTTAAAATTCTAATGGGACCCTGATGAATGAGCACTCAAAACCTAAGTGATTTTTCAAGCCTCTTCTAGTCCACCCCTCCTCCCACGGGACCCTAACAGGGTTTTGAAAACTTATTAAGCACTTCCCACTACCTGACTCTCTTAGGGGAGTTGAAATTCTGATAGTCCTCAGCATGGAACTATTAAATTGGATGACTCTGCCTTCTCTCAGACCAAGTCTCTGTATCCCAGGGCAGTTAGGTAAATAAGGTTTCCTCAGCAGTTTCACCTCTCCCCTCAGCCTCGTGCCACTTAAAGTTTGCTGGTGTGCTTCCCAAAGCTCTAAGGGGGTCCAGGCAACCAACATACAGAAAGGAAACCCCTGTCTGCCCCTTGCCATAACCCTCCCACTCTCGGTGAATCCTCCATCTCGCTGGATGGCCAGCAAGAATTGGGGCTCACACTAACTCTTTGTCCTTAGGGTGTGGCTTAGCCATTCATGATTTCCACGGGGCTCTAAACTCATGGTTTTATCTTGAACAATCAATCTCTCTGTCCAGCTCCCTCCAGATCGATGCCCCAAAGTCTCCTGCTCTGTGGCCTCCCAGAAAAGCTCATTCGGTTTGGATCCTGTCCCCAGTCAGCTGTCTTTTGTGAAAGAGAATGATGAATGCCCCCTTAAACTGATGCCATCTTGCCCCCAACTTCCCGGTAATGCTTTATATGCTGAGTTTGTCTTAGAGAGAGGCCACATCTGAGCAAAAAGGAGCAATGAGGAGGCTCTCAGGCAACTTATAATAGTAGACTAAGTTTCAATTTGAAAAGAAAAAGTTCATAAGTACAGTCATCAATATGAAGGATCCATCAATGGTCCATCCTCCTTCACTAGTCACTGTCCCTCTACTAAGGGTATTCCTGCTGTCCCATTAGAGAATGTAGCAGAAATTTCCAGGATGATAATTCAATATTCTTTTGGTTATTGTGTGGATTTCCACCAACAATGATAATGTCGCATGAACATTTGAACTCCTTCATATACCTTAAGGTATATTCCAGGTGAACCTCCTGCCATGCATCCCCCCTTACTGACACCCCACACCAATGATTTTCCCCTGCCAGAGTTGTAATCCTTTGTGAACCAAAACCTCTTCAAAAATGAAGCTAACAAAATAACAGAATAAATTTAATAAGAAAATGAAATAATAATTGATAGTTTAAAAACAACAAATAAAACACAAAAGATTAAAAAGAATTTAAAATAAAAAAGTAAAATAAAAAAAACTAAATTTTGGCTTAATGTCTTTCATCACTGTAAAATCTGTTGTCTTCTATGTACTGTGATTTTTTTTCCATTTATTCTCCCAGTGTCTTATTGTTTTCACATTATCTTCAAAGAAGTTTTAGATTACAGAAAAGACATTTACAAATATAAGGGATTCCCATATAAACAACATCCTTTCCTTTTCAAACCCTTTCTCCTATAAGTAACATTTTATATGTGGGTGATACTTTGATTACAATTGATGTACAAATATTAAAGTATTGCTACTAACCATGGTCAATGATATACATTATGGTTTGCATTTTAGACCATACACTTTTATAAATTTTGTTGAAATTTATCATGACTTGTATCCATCATTGCAAGATCATGTAGAAGAATTCCAATGCCCCCAAAAATGCCCCCTGTTCCACCTATTCTATTCCTCCCTCCCCCTCCACTCAGGACTCCAGTAACCA
>JAQZBX010033911.1:0-13349 GCA_029593785.1 Cabassous unicinctus
ATTCCCATATGCCCTGCACCCCACACCTCCCACATTTTCCCACATTAGCAACATCTTTCATTAGTGTGAAACATTCATTGCAATTGAGAAACACATTTTGGAGCATTGCCACTAAGCATGGATTGTAGTTTACATTTTCTCCCACTCAGTTCTGTAGGTTATGGCAAGATATATAACGGCCTCTATCTGTCGTAATGTAGATGACCTTAATTCAATTAGCCATTCAGTTAACAGCCAGGTACTTTTCTTATCACAGTAGAAACAAAATAGTCCTAAAAACATGCAAACCTGTACAAGTTCAAGTTGTCTTATGTACAAAATGGTTTATTTTTCTTCTTTTGATTGTTAAATCTGGTCTGATTTCATTTTAATTTTTTTCTAATAGAACTCAGAAACCACGATTAACTCGTACTGCTGTACCCTCATTCTTGGCAAAGCGGGAGCAATCTGATATAAAGAAAGTTCCTAAAGGTGTCCCCCTACAATTTGACATAAATAGTGTTGGAAAACAGGTAAATTTTTTTCTCTGTATTTCTTTGAGCCATTCACTGGGAATATTTTAATTAACAAAACAGTTACCTTATAATGAAATAAGATGTCCTAAGCACCATGCCCAGTATATATTAGGTACAATTTTATGCTTTCATATTTAATTTTCTAGCATTCACAGAAATACAGTATCTGTATTATCTCCATATTCTTTTTCCTTTCTTTTCTCTGATACTCCTTTAGTTGCATCATTACTCTATTTTTGCGTGTGTAGCTTTTAAAATTCAATTATAAGCTTCTTTCAACCTTAGAACTTTGTTTATGTCAGTTTTTTCTTGTTATACTCACCTGTAAAACCCTTTACTCCTCCTTTGTGACATTTATCCCAATTATACAAAATAAATTTTACTGCCTTCTTGTTAAACTGTAGTTCCATAGAGTGAAAGAATTTTTTTTGCCTTCCCTACTCTATCGTTATGAGTCAGGCATAGTGCAGTATTTGTAGAGAATACTGAGTAAATATTTCTTCAGCAAATGAATGAAAGAAAGCATTTTATCTTTTTTCAACTAAATAATATAAAGAATTACATTTATACTAAGAGCCAAATTTTCTTCTCTACTCTACCCACTTTACAAGGGCATTATTTGAAGTGGGTTCAATTAGGAAAAATCAAAGAAATACACTTTTTCATCTGTTTCTGATTGTTTGGATTTCATTTCTACTGGCAGCTGAACTTTCTACTTTTTTTCTCTAAACTTTTTCAGTCATGGATTGTTCAAAGAATAAGAAGCTGGATTCTAAAGGATAGTGGGAAACTTTGACTTGTGAAGAAATGGGTGGCTGGATCTTGCTTTCTTCATAGTAGTTTTTCCCTAAACCACAACCTTACCTTTCTGAGTAGGTTTTTCTGTCCATTAAGTAATAGGAAGAAATGAAAAAGTACAGACTACTTAGCAGCTTCTCTACCATATTTGCAGAAGATATATGCTAACCTGATATTTGTTGCTAAAGTAAGCAGGTTTTATTAGTCATAATCTATTTCTGTATTTGAATTATGGTAGATTTGTCCATTCATATTTGGAGGAGGATTCATAGCATTGTCCCAGTATATTCTATATTTATTTATTTTTTTTAAAGATACTTAGATTACATAAATGTTACATAAAAAATATAGGGATTCCCATATGCCCCGCTCCCCATACCTCCCATATTTTCCCACATAAACAACCTCCTTTGTTAGTGTGGTACATTCATTGCAATTGATAAATGCATTTTGGGGCATTGCCACTGAGCATGGATTATAGTTTACATTGTAGTTTACACTCTCTCCCACACAGTTCTGTAGGTTGTGGAAAGATATATAATGGCCTAGTTGCAGTGTCATTCAGAATGATTCCTAAGTCCCGAAAATGTATTACACGTGTTTTTCCCTCTTCTTGCCCTCAGAGCCTCCAGTGTTCACTGCCTCCACATCGATGTAATTTCTTCCATTGCTAGAATCACAATAAGTCTATGGTATTCCACTCTAGTCCATAGTTCATTCCCTAATCCTGAGGATTCTGGGATGGTGTTGTCCACTCCACCTCTGATTGAGAGGGCTTCGATCCCATATAGCTGATGGATGGGACTCTCTTGCTTGCCGTTGTAGGCTTTCTTGTTTCCTTGGTATGCTGGTTGTCCATCCTCATCTCCTAATTAGTTGTCCTGGTTGAGTCCAATGAACTGGAGAGTAGGTGTTGCAACTCTGCTGAGGCTCAGAGCCCAGCTGGCACATGGACAGCCCAAAGATTTAAGTCTCTTGGATGTACACCTACCAACTCCAGCACCAACTATAGGTTCAAATAGAAGGGACAGATGAGCCATGTGTAGGGAAGCCATAACTGAGTCCAACTCTATCACACTCAGGAGCACAAACTCCAAAGTAGGGTCCACTGGCAAGGCATCAAACTCCAGAGCTATCTGCCCTGACCATAGGACCTGGGTGTCTCCAGAGCCCTCAGGAGCCCCACTATTAGGGGTAGTATCTGCTTTTGCCCCAGTATATCCTGTAACAGAGAGGAAGGAGGATTGTGTTTAATAGGTTGCCTTTTTATTTTTATTTTTTTTGTAGCTTTATAGAAATATCATGCATAAAATAGGTCCTATATACCACCCTATTATTAACAAAATAGGTTGACTTTTTACTTTCTATTAACTATTTTAATTATTTTGAATTTCATGTTGACATGGGAGAGATCTGCCTAATATTTATTTTGCAAACTTCCTAGTCCTTAATTTGAATGCTGTATTCAGCACATCATATTGCAGGTGGTTTGGGAAGTCTTTGTAAATGGGGGTGAAGTCTTGAATGATCAGATAAAGAAGAAAGAACCCTGGACTGGGAACAAGAATCCCCTGAATTCTAGTTCTGACTTAGCCTCTCTTTAATTCTGTAACCATGAGGAAATCACTGTCCTTTTAAGATTTTTAGTTCTTTCATCTATAAATTGAAAAGGATGGATTTATTAATTAATTTATTCTTCTAGTATCGGGGCTGGGGATTGAACCTGGGACTTCGTATGTGGGAAGCTGGCTCTCAACCACTGAGGCACATCAGCTTCTCTGAGTTGGTTTTCTTTTCTGTTTTGCTTGTTGTTTTTGGTCTTTCAGAAGGCACCAGGAACCAAACCCGGGACCTCCCATGTGGGTGGCTGGTGCTCAAATGCTCAAGCCACATCCGCTCCTGGAAAGGATGGATTTAGATAGATAATCTTTAAGACCCTTTACAACTTTTAAAATCTTATTTTCAGTTGTACTTAAGCAGGATATAAATACAGTAAAAAAAATTTAAAAAGTTACAGTATTGACTTTTCATTTGATTTGTCAGCTCTAATAATTCAGGAATCATCTAGGACTTTGTGCTTACTATGTATTAAATTATTATTATAATTTTTTTTTTTAAAGATTTATTCATTTTTTTTTATTTATCCCCCCCTTGCTGCTTGTGCTGCTGTGTCCATTCGCTGCGTGTCTTCTCTGTGTCTGCTTATCTCCCCCTTGCTGTGAGGTCTTGCCGCATCAGCCCACGGCACCGTGCGAGCCGGCCTGCCCTCACAAGGAGGCGCCAGGAAGCGAACCTGGGGCCTCTCATATGGTAAACGGGTGCTCTATCCATTGTGCCACACCCGCTTCCTGCCGTGAGGTTGCTGCATCAGCCCACCGCACCGCTCAGGCCGGCGTGCCCTCACAAGGAGGCCTCGGGACACGAACCCGGGCCTCCCATATGGTAAACGAGGGCTCTATCCACTGAGCCACACCTGCTTCCCGTGTATTAAATTATTTAAAACCTATATGTTCTAAATTGTCATATTTAGATGAAAAGATACCCTTTGTTCTGATTAATCACTATGAATTTTGGGAAGTGAGTGACTTAATCTCTAAAATTGTTTGAGCGGGTGATGTTATGTATTGTATCCTAGAATGCTAGTGCTGGGAGGGACACAATCATTTAATCCAACTTCCTTATATGTAGATGAAAAATTGAAGCCTGGTTGAATCAAGTGACCTATTTTAAGTTGAGTACTTAAATATGTGACAGAGATAGGGTTGAACCCCAGATCTTTTGGCTTTTAGAATTAGCTTTAATATTCTCCCACAATACTATATGCCTTCCCTCCTTTACTTTTTATGGCTTTATTCATGTATTATTGAAGTCCACTAAATTGCACATATTTAAAGTATACAATTTGATGAGTTTTGACATCCATCATCCCCATGTGTTTCCAGGGCACCTTTGTAATCCATGTCCCCCTCTTCAATCCATCTGTCCCAACCCCCTTTCCTCAGGTAATTACCAGTCTATTTTCTGTCATTATTGATTAGTTTGCATTTTCTAGAATTTTATGTAAATGGAATCAAACAGTATGTATTCTTTGTGTGTGTGTGTGTGTGTGTGTGTTTGTGGTGGTGGTGGTGGTGGTGGTGGTGGTGGATGCTCTGGCATCTTAAGGTACTGGGGCTGGGTATTGAACCTGGGACCTCATATGTGGGAAGCTGGCGCTCAACCACTGAGCTCCGTTGCCGCCCCCCTGAGTTGGTCCCTTCGTTTGTTTGCTTGTTGTCTTATTTTTTTGTTTTTAGAAGGCACCGAAACCTAAATCAGGACCTCCCATGTCGGATGCAGGTGTTCAACCATTTGAGCTACATCTGCTTCTCTCAGCATAATTATTTTTTGCTGAGTAGTATTCTGTTGTATGGATCTGCCATAATTTGTCCATTCATTTGTTGATGGACTTTTGGGTTGTTTCCAGTTTTGGGTTGTTATAAATAAAGTTGCTGTGAGCAAGAGTTTACAAGTCTCTGTATGGGGCATAAGTTTTCATTTTTCATGGGTAAATATCTAGGAATGGAATGACTGAGTCATATGATACATGTTATGTTTAATACTTTAAGTAACTGCCAAACTGTTTTCCTAAATTAATTGTACCATTTTACATTCCCACCAGCTGTGTGTGAAAGATGTGCAGTCTTGCTAACATTTGATATGGTCAGTCTTTTTAAATTTTAGTTATTCTAGTGGGTAGATAGTGGTGTCTCATTGTGGTTAATTTCCATTTCTGTGATGCCTTATGATATTGAACATCTTTTCTTGTGCTTATTTGCGGTCTGTATACCCACTTTGGTGTTTATATCTTTTCCCAGTATTTTTTATTGGATTTCTCTTGGTAATATTGCACTGTAAACATTAACATATTCTAGATACAAGTCCTTTATATATCTTGGATAAAGTTGAGAGCAATTGTTTGAAAAACATCATAGTCCACTTGGGGAAACTGATTCTCAGAGGGCTGTGAATTGGCTTCTGATTTATAAAAGAATCATTATCTTCCTGACTGATCCACAAAATGAAAGGGTTGCAGATTTTGAGGGAAAAAAGCATGGTAAAGTCTTTTTCTCACCTTGCATTGGCAAAACTACCTCTTCAGCATTTTTGTTTTAACTGTTGAGTGAAAAGCATCTTAAATTAGTATAAGTGTCATATACATTGTTATGAAAGTATTATTGCTAGGAGATAAAAAGCCATATATGAATGTTGTATACAGCTTTAGGGCTTGCACTTAATCCTAAAGTGTTCACCTCCATTCGTCTATTTACACTATATTCCTATTTACTAAGTGGGGAGCAGTCTACTTCATATATTGCTTCATCGTTAATAAGTCAATACATGTTCTGGTTCTGGGATGTTCTTTTTGTGCATTAAAATACTTCAGAATTATATGTGTGTGTGTGTGTGTGTGTGTATATTTTTTTTTTTTTTTTTGAGGTACCAGGGATTGAACCCAGGACTTCGTACATGGGAAGCAGGTGCTCAACCACTGAGCTACACATGCTCCCCCCCTTTCTATATATTTTGCAAATATTTTTCCCCATTTGTTCGTTATTATTGTAACAAGGTCTTTGAAGTCCAGATTATTATTTTACTTTTATAATTTGTGCTTTTTATGCTTTGGTAAAGAAATCTTTGCCAAGTCCATTGTCATTGCAACTTTCTCAACTTTTTTTTTTTTTAAGAAGTTTTATAGTTTTAGCTATTATTAAGTTGGTGGAGAAGTAATTGCGATTTCGGACTGTGAATTTTAAATCATTATAACTAGGCTCAAACACATCTTTATTAATCAAAATAGGAACCATTACAATCAACACATTTTTGCCAATGAGAAATAAGTTGGTTTATTCCTGTAGCGTAAAAATCCATGCTTCGGGGTTCAGTGAACTCTTGGAAAGCATTTTCTGCATCCTGCTGGTTGTGGAAGCATTTTCCCTGCGAAAAGTTGTCGAGATGCTTGAGGAAGTGGTAGTTGGTTGGCGAGAGGTCAGGTGAATATGGTGGATGAGGCAAAACGTTCAACTTTTGAAGCGTTTTGTGCAACGTGCGGTTGGGCATTGTCGTGGAGAAGAATTGGGCCCTTTCTTTTGACCAAAGCTGGCTGCAGGCGTTGCAGTTTTCGGTGCATCTCATCGATTTTCTGAGCATACTTCTCAGAGGTAATGGTTTCACCGGGATTCAGAAAACTGTAGTGGATCAGACTGGCATTAGTCCACCAAACAGTGACCATGACCTTTTTTTGGTGTAAGTTTGGCTTTGGGAAGTGCTTTAGTACTTCTCAGTCCAACCACTGAGCTGGTTGTTGCTGGTTGTTGTATAAAATCCACTTCTCGTTGCACGTCACAATCTGATTGAGAAATGGTTCGTCGTCGTTGCGTAGAATAAGAGAAGACACTTCAACAATTTTTTTGGTTTTCAGTCAGCTCCTGAGGTACCCACTTATCGCGCTTTTTCACCTTTCCAATTTGCTTCAAATGCCAAACGACCGTAGAATGGTCGATGTTGAGGTCTTCGGCAACTTCTCGTGTAGTTGTAAGAGGATCAACTTCGATGATTGCTCTCAATTGGTCGTTGTCAACTTCCGATGGCCCCCCTCTACGCTCCTCATTTTCAAGGCTCTTGTCTCCCTTGCAAAACTTCTTGAACCACCACTGCACTGTATGTTTGTTAGCAGTTCCTGTCCCAAAGCGTTGTTGATGTTGCAAGTTGTCTCCACTGCTTTACAACACATTTTGAACTGAAATAAGAAAATTACTCGAATTTGCTTTTTGTCTAACATCATTTCCATAGTCTAAAATAAATATAAAATAAACAGCAAGTAATAAGTCATTAACAAAAAAACATAGTGAGAAATGCACATTAAAATCATGTATAACATAACCACATATATTTAAAAATGTATTCCAATATCAAATGGCAAATTTCAACAATACAAAACCACAATTACTTTTGCACCAACCTAATAACATTTAGGTTTTTTTTTTATTTTAAGATTTATTTTTATTTATCCCCGCCCCCCGTTGTTTGCGCTCACTCTCTGCTCTCTATGTCCATTCACAGTGTGCTCGTCTTCTCTTTAGGAGGCACCAGAACCGAACCTGGGACCTTCTGTGTGGGAGAGAGGCACTCAATCACTTGAGCCACCTCCACTCCCTGCTTTGTTTTGTCTCTCATTGTCTTTCCTCCTTGTGTTTCCATGTGTCATTTTGTTGCATCAGCTCACCGCGCCTGCCCATGGCACTAGCTCGCTGCCTTGCTTTGTCTTTCCAGTAGGCACCGTGAACCAAACCTGGGACCTCCCATGTGGTAGGCAGGAGTTCAATTGCCTGAGCCACATCTGCTTCCCACATTTAGGTTTATGATCCATTTCACCTCATCTTTGATTAAGGTATGAGGATAAGGGTAAAGATTCATTATTTTGAGCATGGCTATCCAATTGTTCCAAACAGAACCATTTGCTGAAAAGACTGTCCTTTCCCCATTGAATTGCATTGGTATTTTGTTTAAAATCAATTAGCCATATTTATACAGGTTTATTTTTAGGCTCTACTCTATTCCATTCATTTATACGTCTATCTTGACACCTATTCTATGCTGTCTTGACAACTGTAGTTTTATATTAATTCTTGAATACTGGTAATGTATGTCCTCCAACTTTATTCTCTTTCAAAGTTGTTTGGACCTATTCTAGGTCCTTTGCATGTCCCTAATTTTTTTTTTTTTTTTTTTTTTTTTTTTCATTTAAAAAACTTATTGAAGTGTATCATTCATACATGAACATACATAAGCACTAAGTGTATAGTAAAAGTTGTGAACTTACAAAACAAACATGCATAACATCATATAAGGGCTCCCACATATCGCCCCACCACCAGTACCTTGCATTGTTGTGAAACATTTGTAAGAAATTATGAAAGAGCATGGTCAAAGTATATGTTTGCCCATATACATATACATAAACATTTGGTATATTTTTTCCCCAACCCACCCTATTACTTTTTTTGTTCATAAACCATATAATTTAAAGTGTACAATCAACAGCATTTGGTATAATCACAGATTTGTGCGTTTATCACTTCAATGACTATTAGAGCATTTTCATTACTCCGAAAAAAAAATTGCTATCATACCCATGTTAGCGTGACTAATTAAATCCTATGATGTGCTTTCACCATTTCTATTCATTTCCAAACATTTCCAAACTTTTTTTTTTTTTTTCAACCAGTTCTGTACAGATTAAACCTCATCTTTCCATTCTCTTACCACATTCTCTTCTGTGGTGATCTATAGTCTAGCTATTAACTCCATGATGTTGCTTGTTCTGTTTGGCGAAATCATACAATATTTGTATATTTGTCCTGTCTTGCTTCACTCAACATATTGTCCTCCAGGTTCATCCATGTTGTCATATGCTTCACTTCATTTTTTCTTAGAGCTGAATAATATTCCATCATATGTATATACCAGTTTGTTTATCCATTTGTCAGTTGATGGACACCTGGGTTGTTTCCATCTTTTGGCAATTGTGAATAATGTCACTATGAACATCAGTGTACAGATGTATGTTCGTATCACTGCTCTCAGTTCTTCTGGAAATATACACCTAGTAGTGGTATTGTTGGGAGACATGGTAGATTCTTGGGAACTTCCAAACAGATTTCCCCAGTGAATATTCCATTCTACATCCCCACTAACAATGAATAAGTGTTTCTTTCTCTCCTCATTGTCTTCAAAACTTGTAATTTTCTGTTGTGTTAATAGAGGCCATTCTAGTAGTTGTGAACTATCTCATTGTAGTTTTGACTTGCATTTCCCTAATAGCCAGTTGTATTAGTCAGTCAAAGGGGTGCTAATGTGAAATACCAAAAATGGGTTGGTCTTTATAAAGGGCATTTATTTGGGGTAGAAGTCCACAGGTACCAGGCCATAAAGCGTTAAGTTTCTTCTCTCACCACAGTCCATTGCCATGTGGTAGAGCAAGACAGCTGCCAGTGTTTGCCAGGGTTCAGGCTTCTGGGGTTCCTCTCTTCCTGGGGCTGCGTTTCTCTCCGGGCTTAGCTCCTGTTTTCTCCACAAGGTCAGCTGTAGACGATCAGGCGAATGGCTTGCTTCTCTTCTCCTGGGGCCTTCTCACCAACATCAAAACTGCTTCTCAAAGACTGCTTCAACTCTGTTCTTTGCCTTGCCTTTTATATTCGATTCCCCACCCACCAAGGAGTGGGGCTCAACGCCCTACTGACATGGCCCAGTCAACGCCCCAATCATAACTCAATCATGCCCAGATTAACAGATCAGTTTACAAGCATGATCCAATTATATTTTTGGAATTCATAATTAAATTAAACTGCCCAACTGCAACACCAGTGATGTTGAACATTTTTTCATGTGTTTCTTCACTGTTTGTATTTCTTCTTTAGAAAAATGTCTGTTCATGTCTTTTGTCCATTTTTCAGTCTGGTCATTTGTCTTTTTATTGTTGAGTTGTAAGCTCTTTTTATATATCATGTATATTAGACCCTTGTCAGATGTGTGATTTTCAAATATTTTCTCCCATTGAGTAGGCTGCCTTTTTACCCTCTTCACAAAGCCCTTTGAGGTACAGAAGTGTTTAATTTTGAGGAGGTCCCATTTGTCTATTTTTTCTTTTGTTTGTGCTTTAGGTGTAAAGCTTAAGAGATCTCCAACTATTGCAAGGTCTTGTAGATGTTTCCCTACATTATATTCTAGGAGTTTTATGGCCTTGGCTTTTATGCTTAGGTCTTTGATCCATTTTGAGTTATTCTATTTTTTTTTTTTTAAAGATTTATTTATTTTATTTTATTTATCCACCCCCTTGCTGCTTGTGCTGCTGTGTCCATTCGCTGCGTGTCTTCTCTGTGTCTGCTTATCTCCCCCTTGCTGTGAGGTCTTGCCGCATCAGCCCACGTTGCTGCACGAGCCGGCCTGCCCTCACAAGGAGGCGCCGGGAAGCGAACCCGGGGCCTCTCATATGGTAAACGGGTGCTCTATCCATTGCGCCACACCCGCTTCCTGCCGTGAGGTTGCTGCATCAGCCCACCGCACCGCTCAGGCCAGCGTGCCCTCACAAGGAGGCCTCGGGACAGGAACCCTGGCCTCCCATATGGTAAACGGGGGCTCTATCCACTGAGCCACACCCGCTTCCCATTGAGTTATTCTTGTATAGGGAGTGAGATAGGGGTCTTCTTTCTTTCTTTAGGTTATGGATATCCAGATCTCCGAATACTCTTTGTTGAAGAGACTGTTCTGTCCCAGAAAAGTGGACCTGGTAGGCTTATTAAAAATTAGTTGAGTGGATGTGGCTCAAACAGTTGAACACCCACCTCCCACATGGGAGGTCCCGGGTTCGTTTCCCAGTGCCTCCTGAAAAAAAAAAAACCAAAAAGAAACTGCAAGGAAAACAAATAAAAAGACCAACTCAGGGAGGCTGATGTGGTTCAGTGGTGAGTGCTGGTTTCCCACATACGAGGTCCCAGGTTCAAGCCTGGTACCTCAAAAAAAAAAAGTTGGCTGTGGATGTGAGAGTATATTTCTGAACTCTCAATTCAAGTAGATTGATCAATGTGTCTATCTTTATGCCAAAACTATGCTGTTTTGGTCACTGTAGTCACTGTAGCTTTGTAATAAATATACTTCAGGGTCAGGAATTGTGAGTCCTCCAACTTTGCTCTTCTTTTGTAGGATGTTTTTATATATTCAAGACCCCTTTCCCTTCCAAATAAATTTGGTAATTGATTTTTACAATTCTGTAAAGTAGGCTCTTGGAATTTTGATTGGTATTGCATTGAATATATAAACCAGTGGGAGTAGGATTGATATTTCACGATATTCCATGAATATGAAATGTCTTTCCATTTGTTTAGATCTTCTATTTCTTTTAAGATTGTTTTGTAGTTTTCTGAACATAAGTCCTGTACTTTTTTGGTTAACTTGATTCCTAGGTGTTTGAGTCTTTTGTTGTTATTATAAATGGATTTTTTTCCTGATTTCCTCCTCAGATTGTTCAATACTAGTACACAGAAACATTACTGATTTTTGTGTAAATATAGGATCAGTCATCTGCAAATAGTGAGAGTTTTACTTCTTGTTTTCCAATTTGATGCCTTTTATTTCTTTTTCTTGCCACATTGCTCTAGCTAGAACTTAACAGCACAATGTTGAATAACAGTAATGAATATGCTCCTAATTTTTACAAAATTATTTACTGAACTGAAGAGTTTTAAAACTTGCTGTTTTACAATTGGGTTTTTTCCTTTTGTGCATCAGAATAATATTCATGATTTTATGAAAGTTTTCCTAGTATACACTGTATTTTTGGAATTGTGAACCTGTGCATTCATATCTTTTGAGTAGATCCCTAGGATTGGAATTGCTGGGTCATAGAATAGGTGCATGTTTAGTTTTATATGAAACTGCCAGATGTTTTTCCATTGTATATCTTTCCATTTGTTTAGGTTTTCTTTAGGAGTAGTTTGTAGTTTGCAATCTAGAGGTCTTGACATCTTTTGTTAAAATTTATACCTAAGTGTTTTATTTTTTGAAACTCTCATATATGGAATTTTAAAAATTTGAATTTCCAATTGTTTGCTGCTTATATATAAAAATAGAATTGATTTTTTTTGTTACAGATTTATTTAGGTATAATTAAATTACACAAAATTCACCCTTACAAGTTACTGGTTTTTAGTATATTCACAGAGTGGTGCAGCCATCACCACAATCAATTTTAGAACTTTTTCATCATCTTTAAAAGAAATCCCCCCCAAAAAAAAAAAAATTAAAAAAAAAAGAAATCCCATACCTTTAGCAGTTACCCTCCAATTCCTCTCTCCTCCTGCCCTTTTGAGGAACTGCCACACTGTTTTCCAAAGTGGTTACGCTATTTTACATTCTCACCAGTATGTATGAGGGTTTGAAATTTTTCCACATCGTCACAAACACTTAGCTGTCATTTGATTATGGTCACCTAAGTGGCTATCTCACTGTGGTTTTGATAATTGATTTTTGTTGTATTGACCTTGCTAAATTTACTACTTTTAGTAGTTGTTTTGTGTATTCCTTAGGATTTTCTATGTAAAATATTAGCAGTATGTTTTTCGTAAATTCTCTTTATCAGATTTGTGGAGTTCTCTACTATTTCTAATTTGCTGAGAATTTTTATCATGAATGGGTATTGGATTTTGTCAAATACTGTTTTTACATTTGTTGAGATGAAAATCTGTGAGATGAATTACTGTGAAAGTAATTCACATAGCTAAATTCTCATATACTTTGGGGTATATGAGTTGTAGACCTTATAGTATATGTATATAATATATAGTAAATAATGTGGACATTACAGTGGATAGGAGATAATGAATTCTGAGTCAGACTGCCTGGTTTAAATTTTGGAGCTGTTACTAGGCAAGTGAACTAATTCTCTAAACTTCTCTAACCAGCCGTTTCATATTGTTATTGTTGGGATTAAATGAGTTCATGCACATAAACATTCAGGAAATGTTAGCTATTGTTACTATTAATTATTATAACATTACTGTTCCAAAGAAAATACTGCTTATAGTCAAGTTGTTAATTGTTTGTTTTTCTTTTTCTCTAGACAGGGATGACTTTGAATGAGCGATTTGGGATCCTAAAGGAACAAAGAGCCACTCTCACGTTCAACAAAGGAGGAAGCCGCTTTGTAACCGTGGGATAGATCCATGTCAAAGGGACTTTTTAGTGACGACTCTATTTGAAAAGTTGAATTGCTGGAAGAGTTTGTCATAGAAATTCAAGAAACTTTATTGCAAAATATTCACAAGGCTAAATAACTCTTTATTATTTTTATTTTTGAAGTTTTTTTAAAAAAACATGTATAAAATAATGCCCTGAAAGAATAACAGGGAATATTATACCTATCTGTTCTTAAAGTTTTCATGGTTGGCTCAGCATAACAATCCTCTATTTGACTACTTTGGTTCCTCATGCAGCAGAAGA
>JAQZBX010033911.1:13449-25288 GCA_029593785.1 Cabassous unicinctus
TGATGTAATAAGTGCAGTTGCCTTTTTTTTTTTTTTTTCCAGTAGAAATGTTTTTTTAAAAATTCATTAGAATTCCAGTTTGGGGTTTGAAATTTAAGGGAATATCTGGAACTCAGTTGTTTTTTTTCAGATAGTGTTAGGTTAATCTCCAAGATTGGTAAAATCTTTAGTGACAAACTTCTTTAAAAAAATGTGGCTCTAGTCATTAGTCTCAGTTTAAAATGTTGGTGTTGGAAGGCTGTAAATGCATGGAGGAGAATATCCAATGTAAAAAATCTGACAGTTTGTATTTAGTAAATGAAAGAAGCATAAGAGGAAGTAAGTTGAAGAACAGATAACTGAGGTGAAAAACTTCAAAACCCTGGGTATAGGTATTCTGTTTAGATATAGTGTAGTCTGGGGTCTAGTGTCCACAAAGAATTTTTCAAATTATTTTTAAAGGAATTATAATTATCAAAATGGATTGAGTCCCTTAGATATTTTGGTAGTAAAAATAATAGCCATAAAGTCCTAGACTTTCTTCTTATTCAAAAAGTTAAAATTCACAAGCTTTTAAGCTTGCTAAATTCAGCAGTGTATGACTCCAAAAACAAAAATCTACTTGTCTATGTCACAAAGGAAAAAAAATGCAAAAGTGATAAGAGAGTTACATTATAACCTTGCTTTATACCTCTCACTCTGATTTATTTTCTGGTATAAAGTTCAGGCATTTGTAGGGAGAAAAGAATTTCGTCATCACACATGGGGGAGGGTGGCAGAAATGGGAGGAGTTAGCCTGTTATGCCAAGATCTAAAAGTACTCTGATAGTTGTACACTGTAAGTTTCAGTATAATGCCAAATGCAGCAAGATATTCCAGCTACAAGTTAGAATTTTTGTTATTATGAAGCTTGTTCTTCGGTTTGCTGTAACATTGAAACCTCTAAATAGGTGTTAGTTTCTCTAGAGTATAATATTAGTGTTGACTTTTCCTATTTAAAGAAAAAAAACCTTTATCACTCTTGCCTGCCTTTCATTGTATACTAACCTTCATTGTCCCTCATACTTTTGGGTTTCTTATTGGTTTATTAAGAAGCTAGCCATGGAAAGCTATCAATAACAGTTTGATGCTTATACCAAAGAATTAAATCCGATCCTAAATATCTGGTATTTTGCTAGTACTTCTACTGATAAGGGATTATCGGAAGTTAGTCACAGTATTTGAAAACAAACCCTAGTCTCTCCTTAGCTATTTCATGCTTTTTGTAGAGGCCAAGGTACCATTGCAAAACATTTTTGCAGTATGAATGTTTGTATTTGGTCCAGGAACAATACATTTTAGACTGGTTAGAATTTCTGATAGCTTATTTTAAAGCAAAGGAAAAAACAACTGAACATGAGTTTGCTGTCTCCAGAACAATTTGTGAAAATATGGTGTAAAAGTCGTTTTCATTTTCCTGTTATTTTAAATATTACACAGCGCTATTACGCGTTTTTTTTGTGTTTTTTTTGAAAGCCTTAAAAATCGCCTCAAATGTTGACATTAAGTGAATCAAACAGTGTCTTTGGTATATTAAACTTTTGTTTTTGTGCATCTGTAATTTAATTTTCTTTTTCAATATAAAATTTTGCCTTTGGTACAACTAAATTTAAACTAAGTGCTAACATGTTTATATACACAAAAGAATATGCTTTGGTGGAGGAAAAATGTTCTTTCTTGGAAGTTTAGCTGCTAATGTGGTTGTAGTCATCCTTTTTTAGTTCTTAAAGGTGTTTTGTTTTTTTTTAAGCAGGATGGGACTTAAAATTCCTTTTGCATCAAGGTGTATGCAAAACATTGATGCAGTGCATCACAAAACGAAAGTTTGTATTTAATGAGGAGGTGCTTTACACTGTACTTTTTGGTGTTTTTGGAAAAGTTACATTTAGATCTATTCTGAAGCTGTTCATTTTTAAAAAATAAAATGTTACAGGTTTCACATGATTTATTCTTAGTTATAAAGATTGAGTTGTGGTTTTTAGAGTGTTCTGTGTTATAAGGAACTTTGTAGTGATTATTTAAATGTATAATTAGGGTTTGAAATTTTACCTATCATTTAAATTGGTAAATCAATATATATAGACTCATATTGACATCCCTCTGACTGCCTTTTGACCATTTCATGCATAGCTCCTGTAGGAAATAGCCAACAGGAGTTTAAAAAAAGAGAATTTACTTAGAATTTACTTACATCAGAGGTAGGTGAGCTTTTAGACATCATCCAGTTCAACCTCTCATTTTACATCTCAGTAAAGTTAGGCCCAAAGTTTTCAAGACTTGTGTGTTGCAGAGTCACTTTTTGAGTCCAGATCTTCTGATTCTCAGTTCATTATAAACTGTTCTGGGAATTAAACACCCATAGAAAGTAGTACTACATTCCATTGAGGTAGAAATAATGATGCTTTATTTTCTGATTTTTTTTTCCCCTACAAATTTCACCTCTGTTAGAGGTTACAGTATTCTCTATGTTCAAATATGAGCTATTGTGTTAAGAAGTTCCCAAAGGTGAGCAAGAAAAGTTCTAGCATATGTCTGATGTTGTGTAAAATTTTCTTTACTCTTCAAATTAAAACTGGAATGGTGTGTGGCTTGTCAGATATCTAAGAAGTGCTAATAGCCATACTTTAGCATTTGTAGTATGCTAAGTAAATCTACTCTACCAGTGACAATTATGAGACTCCATTACTTTGGTATTCAAGTTAGGTAGACCTATTAAAAAATGTCAGTGTTCCTAATTAGACATTATGCATTTTTTTCTAGTAGGTTAAACCTTTCACCACAATTTTATTTATAAGCAAATCATAAAATACTTCTTAGGATGTAGAAACTTACAGGTTTCATTGCCCAATGATTATTTTTTTGTTAGGCTAGTTTTATATATCACTCTCTTTTGCTATCAGTAGCTTCATAATTGACACAATATGTACTAATGTTTTCTAGTTCTAGTTTTAGGGTAATTTCTGTTTTGAAGGGATTGAACCTGGGACCTCATGTGGGAAGCTGGTGCTCAACCACTGAGCTATACCAGCTCTCCCAGCTTGGTTTTTTCATTTGTTTTATTTTTAGGAGGTACCAGGGATTGAACCTAGGACATTGTACATGAGAAGCAAGCGCTCAACCACTCGAGCCACAGCCACTTGAGCCACTTCGGCTCCCCTCTGATTTGTTTTTCAATAAGGAAATGAGAATGAGAAAAAATACCTGACTTGGCACCATAGAGAATGAATACCCTATATTCTACTTGCAAGCAGTATTAGGGCAGAAAATTATTTCTTCATTTTGGATCAGTATAGCATTGAATTTTCATCACAATTTTATGATTTTTTTTTTGCCGCTGTAAATAGAAATGATGTGATTTATACTTCCCTTAAAGAGAGTTCTTTTTTGATCAGTTTGGAATTGGTCTTTTCTTTTTTAAAAAAATAATTCAGTATATCCAAGCATTTATGATATGAATTTTGGACTGTTGTGGACTATTAATAGGGATTTAAAGATTTGTTTGTAAAAACAGACCTCTGGTGTCTCCTTTTCTCTGCCATTACAGTTTATTTCTATCTGAACTCTAGTCAGCAAAAAGGTTGATTAAAAGCAAATTGTTACCATTCTGGGACTGAAAGTGTGGATTCAGATGAGGTTTACCAATGTTTAAAGATCAATAGGAAGCTGTTTCCTCCAGAAGTGTGTATGTGTTTAATTTCACATCTTCCATTTGTTTTCCCTTGAGAAGAAAGTTGTCCAAATGTTTTTATCTTATATAAAGTTTTAAAAAGTCAGTTACTAGTGCCTCTTATTAAAGGAGTAAGAAAGGAAAGGACCAAACATTTATTGACCAGTTTCTATGCTTTACATGTGAAGAGAATGGATTGGCCAAGATTCTGGTCCTATTTCTTCATAAAAGAGGAATCTTAAAGGAGCGACCATAATAAATTTTTAGTGTGTAGAAAGAAAAATTATTTCTGCATGATGAAGGGAGATACGGAGCTGTAAAGAGCTATTGAGATGAGAAACTTTTGCCCCTGTTATTGAATGAGTTAGCTTTCAGCCTGTAATTATTTTACAGTTTATTACTGGAAGAAGCAGGAAAGTTCACCATTATCAGTTCCCAACACTGCCTGTTTTGTACCTCCTGCATCCAGACCACAGAATGGTAGTGGAATTAAAATGTAGGTGTCTGTACCCTTGTTGGTTGCTCAACTTTCTCATCACTTCTTTTGTTCACACTAGTCTTTTTGGTGCACTCTCCACCAAGACTCTTACTTCCTAGATCTCATTCTCACAAAATGAGACTTTATGGAGATAATTGAGGGAGTAGGGTGAGAATTCCCTCATATTTCTGTGTGTCTACTTTGTAGGTCAAACACCAAATATGTAGAAGTTTCAGAAAAGTTTCTCTGTTTTCTAAAAATTCCTTGATCTATCTTCTCATTCATCCTTTCTTTAATTAGGTCTTGTTCTCACATAATGATACAGTATCTTCATTTCCCCCCCATATTTACATGTCCACAGACATCTTTCTTTTGTCTTTCAAATAGCTACATATTTTTGTTTTTTTAATATTTTCTTTTCCTCTCCTTTTGCTCCCAATCTTTACTGTCTCTGCTTTTCCCCCACTCATTCTTAATATTTTTTTTAACTCCTATGATATGTTAAGCCCTGGGGTATAGAAGATAATTGTAGCATAGTGTCTAACATATCAAGGACCTTAATATCTAGTTGAACAGACAAACGTCAGTCATCAATCTATAAACTTGGTCAGAAGTCCAGAGGCCAGGATTAGCATACTATGTTGCAATTATGGGCCAAATTATGGAGAACTTGTAAGAAAATTTGTGTAAATGTGGGAAGTAATAGGTAATCAAATGTAGATGACAAAATGGTGCATTTTAAAAAGAAATCTGACAACTCATTCTATAGCTTTATAGTATGTTAACATGGGACATAGAAATTGTTCTTAGTCATTGTAAATAAAAATTATAAGGTCTTGCTCTTAAGTACCTTAAAATCTAACAATAATGTAAACTAATTTTAGGAAGACCAGAGTAACAAAAACTACATGCATTGGATAAATATTATCTGCAGGGATAACAAATATACCACCACCTATTGCGGTGACCTGTGCTCTTAACAGACGTTGACGGTTGATTGTGGAACTGCTGAAGAACCTAGAATGTAGTTCATAACAACTGGGAAGCCGTTGCTAATGAGTTATTAGCATCGAGAGAAGACATTTTGTAATCTCTTGCATTGACTATTTGGGAGTTCAGGGAAGTACTTAATCAGGTTTCATAGAAGAGTTGTGTTTTGAATAATGGGTAGGAGCTCTCCAACCTTATTTTCTTTTGCTCTCTTACATGAACTTCTGACTTATGGCCTTAATGTCCTCCACATGTACCATTATAACTCATTTAAATGTGTTCATACTGATCCTCCTCCCAATCTGGAATATTGTTCTCACCTTCCAGTCTCCCATTTTAGAATCCTTTAGGTTTGATTAAAACCTTATGCTATAGATTGCTTTTCACTGACACTTAAGAGCAGGTAATCCCCAACACTACTTAACCTTATATCGTATTCTCTAATTGGTAAATTTGAATTCTGCAATTAGATGATATTCCCGTAAGAAAAGAATGGTATCTGACACCCGATTCTATTTACTACAGTATATGCTAGTTGGTTAATTATAGATGCGTTTTACAGCACATAGGAGGAATGGATTAAATGTGTAAAACTGAAGACTGCTAGAAACTACTTGCAAAATAAATGAGGTCTAATTTGTTTAAGTTGAAGTATTTTCCACTTTTCACTACTTGTTTTCAATTGTGACCATTTATTCGGCAGCCGAGATGGTATTTTTCCCTCAAACAATAATAGTTAATAAATCCACAAGGCTACTTTTATCTTTAGATGATCTAGCTTATAAATTGACAGAGGCTGGGAGATAACTAAGGTCGTATCCCTCTAGCCCCATCTTTCTGGCAACAACAGCGTTAAGCCTTAATGCTTATTTTAGTTCTCCACTACTGACAGAGGAATGCATAGTTTTGGTGAGAGGCGTTGCCTGAAACATTTTTCTAGAGGCATTTTTAGAAATGCTACTGGGAGCCTAAAGGGAAGGGCTGCTATAGATCTGTGAGTTCGGTTTTAAATTCCCTTAAACCTTGATGTGGGCGAGGGGTTAGCGCCTTGGTCCGCGCGGGGTCACCGCAGCCCAGCCCATCAAGGGAACCGTCCCGGGTCAGTGTGCACCTTTCCCCGCCCACCCATCAGTTTTGGCTGCGCATGCGCTGAGCCGTCGCGCTCGGGAGTTGTCGGCTGGGAAATGGCGGCGGTGGGCTTGGTGACTCTGGCCGCGGCTGCCGAGTACTCTGGGCCAGTAGCGTCGGGAGGTAACTTCTCCGGTGTTAACTGCGCCTCAAGCTCCGGGGCGGCCGCTGGTCCTGTCCCAGGCTCGTGGAGTCGTTCCCTTGATCGAGCCCTGGAGGAGGCGGCGGTAACCGGGGTGCTGAGCCTGAGCGGCCGGAAACTAAGGGAGTTTCCCCGGGGAGCGGCCAACCATGACCTGACGGACACCACCCGGGCTGGTGAGCGGGGCGAGGGGCATCTGCTGGCAGAAGATCCGGGAGGCCGGGGGAGGCTGCCCCAGCCAATGATAGTTACAGCCTCGGGGGTGGTTACAGCATCTGGCCCCGTAGACTCCTGGTAGGACTCGGGTAACGGAGAGAATCCGACTGCCCCAGACTACTGAGCCCTGAGGGCCAGACCAGAGCCTGGGGCAGGGCGGCAGACAGCATCATCTAGTGCGAGTCCGGAAAGGGGACCGGCGGGAATTGATACGTGGTTTCTTATCCTTTCTATAAAATTAACTTGTGCACTGCTGAAGTAGATCCTTGCCCCACCCGAGTTTCTGCAGGGCCTTTCGGATATGGGATGCTAAATTGAGTTTGTTAGAACTTGGGAATGTTGCGCGTTCTTTATCGATCCTGGTAGTTGAGATGTTGCTGTTTGCTTCCTTGTCAGAAAGGCGGTTTTTGTTGTTGTTTTCCGAAAGAGTTGTTTTTAATATGAACCTAAGCAATGTAACTTTTATTTCTCCACCTTGATCTACTTGAGTTGACTTACCAAATGTACTTGTAAAAATAACTAGAGAAATCTTCAGGCTCCCATTACTTTCCGCTTAGTAAATAATAACCTCTCTCACTCCTTATGCCCTCCCCCCCAAAGTTGATAGAAAAGTACATAGAAAGGATACATTGATTGCCTACCATGTATCTATAGTCCCTTTTCGCTTTTAAAGCATTACTTTGCTTTATACATTATTTTGAACGCTGGTAGAGGAGTAAGAAATTAGGTATTATTTGGTTTTCTTAGTTATAGGGAACAATGTCTGGTGACCGAGTTGTTCAGTAAAATGTTTCTTTTGTGTTTAAAATAAGTTTCCACAGGGTGTAGATTAAAAACTGAAGTCTATTAATGTTTTACACAAATACAAAGGAAGAACAAATCCCCTATATAGGTTTGTATAGTATGATGTAGTTAAATATTTTATTTCATAAGGTATTTTGCAACCAAAGAGTGTGCAATACTTTTGTATTATATTTATTCAGTTTTATGTATTTTAAAATTTTAGATTTTACATCTTTTCTATGTTTGAGCAATCATTAAAGATTAAGTATTACATATGATTCACTCATGTTAGAAAAATAAACAGTATTGTTAAACTAATTCAAGAAACCATTCTTTCCAAAGAGAAACTTGTTCTAGTGAGAAAATAAATGTCTACTTGTTTAATCTCTTTTGAGGGCCATTTGTACTGAATATAATTTGATATTTTTTTTAGTGAATGATAAACTTTGTTGCCAAGTAAGGTATGAGCAGCCACTTGTCTTTGTTGTGTTCTGAAAGACAACATCTAAAATTGTCATTCATATCCACAATTTCCTGATTATGTTCAGGAGATGGCTATATGACATAGTGATTTCATGTTGGTGTGAGTCCTTTCAGTATTACTACGTTAAGCCTGAAGCGAAAGAGCAAGTTGATTATGAGAGTTTATCTAGCACATTATCTTACCTGCTTTTAAGTAGTTCTGGGAGCACTGTGTCAAGCTTTTTAGAAACATTTTATTAACTAAAAAAGAAAACCCAAGGGCATTTATGAAGAATAACAAGTAATTCCAATCATGTTTTCTTTTCCTGTGGTCTAAATTTTTAAGGATGTTATTGTCCATACTTACTTGAATTATTAAAATTATTTTAACGTTAGACATAGCAAAGTTGCCTCACAGACTGTTCTTTCATAATGCATAGAATGTACATGGAAGAGCTGCTGTCCTTCAAAAGTTTATATTGTAGGAAACAAACAATATATTACCTGTACAGTTTATAATTGTACATGATTAGAATACATCAGGAACATTTTCTTGGGACTTGTCTTCTTGTTTCTTTAAAAAGAAGGATCTTGAGAAAAAGCGAGTTATTTATTTAGGAATGGGTGACATGATCCACTGAACAAGGAAAATCATAGGAGAAATCACAGAAGACTTCTTAGAGGAGAAAGGATGTAAGTTGGTTTTGGATTGGCAGAAAACAGAAGGAAAAGCATTCCAGGCAGTTGTGTACAGCGGGTAAAAAGTCTTGCGATATAAGGAATATTGGTTACTTTTGCTAATCCATCATCCATTTCCCTTTTTTCTAATAACGGTACCCTGATTTTCCTAGGGAACCACGCCTCTCAGTAATGTAGATCCCATCCTGACACAGTGATATGAACATGGCTCAGGCCAAGCTAATGGCCAATCAGTGAGTCTGTCCCTCTCTAACCTCTGAGTGATTGTTCAAAGATGGGTACAGTTTTCCAATTGTATACATGACAGTTAATTCTAAATTTTCTGTTGGAACTATTGAGAAGGAGGAATGTTTGAACACTGGGTTGCAGAGAGAACTGCTAGTGGTTATCTTGCCAATAAATAGGAAGCAGAGCCAAAAGATGGAAAGAGTGAGGCCAAGTTCTGAAGACAATGCTTGAGCCTTTGAATCAACAACCATGCCTAAAGTTAGTACTATCCCTGGACTTTGAAATCATGTTAACCAATAAATTTTCTTTTCTGCTTAATTTGAGTTGAATTTTTTGATATAAAACAAGAGTCCTAACTAATATAGTGAGACTGCTCTTGAGGTTTGTGGTGAGGGCAGGTTTGAGGTTTGTGGCCTGAAAAAATGATTGGATTAGAGAATATAAGAGCTGCCTTTCACATATGAGGAAGCTAGGTTGATGATAAGTTTAGAGACAGGTAGACTAATTAACATTCATTCATTTCCCAAACATTTACTGAAACACACCTTGGCAGGTATGAGTATACAAAGGGAACCAAGTTACTCCTTGCCCTCAAAAGAACTTAAGGAATCTAGTGGGGGAGTAAATAGGAAGGTATAAAGATTATTTGAATTGTCTAATAGAAGAACTTTTATGTGTAAGGCATTATGCTAGATAATGGAAGGGAAACAAGAATAAGAAGAGGCCTATTCTATAAGCATTTAAAATCAAGTAATCTGGTTGGGTGGCCTGTGGTAATAATCCACATCTATGAGGAAAGGAAAACCTGAGAAACAGAGATCAGACTGGAAAGTAAAGATAATATACAAATGCTTATTGAATTCATTTTTTTTTTTTTTTGAAGGGCATATCATGTCAGTCAAAGATGACTGAGCTATTAAACCTAGAAGACTAGGAAAATGGTAATGCTACTGATAATAATAGTAGCAAACATTTATTGAGCTCTTAGCATATTGTGCTAAGCTATATATATAAAACATACATTCAACAACCATATGAGTTGTAAATTCTATTTTTGACCCCATATTACAGGTGAGAAAATTGAGACTCAAGAGATTAACTTAATGAAGGTCACAGCTTATATATGACCAAACTGGAACTCAAATTCAGATACATCTGATCCTAAAATTTGTGTTTTTAATCACGAAGCTATACTGACAGAGAACTTTGGTTCATATATTTTTTTAGTTTGCCTATTACCTTTAAGGGGCTGGTAGCACATCTAGTTAGTCATGTCCTACAAATAGAAATGTGAATCTTGAGCTTTAGAGCAAAGTTAGGGCTACAACATAAATTCAAGAGAGAGTAAGAGTTTATAAGATTTTTGGAGAAAGTATGGAGGGTGGTCACTGACAGTCATGGGGCACACAAGTATTTGAAAAGGTGGGAAGAAGAAACAGACTGACAAAACACTGAAACAAAGTTGAATAACAAGTCCTATGCTAGAATTCATAAAATCGTAAACATGGATTAGCTGTAGTATTTTACAAATGAAAAGCTGTGATTGAGGTTACATAGTGGAGTGGTACAGTTTCACTGATAGCAAATAGGGGCCATAGTTGCAGCTGTATGAAATTGTATTCTGTATTTGTTTATAGATCATACTTTTTTTTAGCAATTTTTAAAATATTTATGAAGACAGTACGTCACTATGGTGACTAGAGTTGAAACAGTGGTAAATAATGGTTGAGAAGACAGAGGCAAAGGGAGGAGGAGGCAGTAAATGGATGCTTAGCCATAATTACAAGATGCTAGCATCTCAGGGCCCAGGGGGATATATAATGTTTTCTTTTAGAACAAAATTTTGTTCAGCAAAGAGTGCCATTGAAGCATGTCCTCTTTGTTAACAGAAGCATTAACTATATACCGGCACATTTACTGTCTGTTGAGTATTGTGTGTTCAAATCAGGAAGAATCTTATTGGGACTTTAGCAATGAAGAAAGAGTAGGTGTGGAAAGCAACAAAACTAATTTTATTTTATTAATCAGACTGATTCAGTTTAGTAGATTTTTTTTTTTTTTAAAGATTTATTTATTTATTTATTTATCCCCCCCTTGCTGCTTGTGCTTGCTGTGTCCATTCGCTGTGTGTCTTCTCCATGTCTGCTCATCTTCCCCTCACTGTGAGGTCCCGCTGCATCAGCCCCTCGCGCCGCGCGGGCCGGCCTGCCCTCACAAGGAGGCCCCGGGAAGCGAACCCGGGCCTCACACATGGTAAACGGGGGCTCTATCGGTTGAGCCACACCCACTTCCTGTTGTGAGGGCTTGCTGCATCAGCCCACTAGGCTGCGCGGGCAGCCTGCCCTCACAAGGAGGCACGGGGAAGCGAACCCGGGGCCTCCCATATGGCAAACGGGGGCTCTATCGACTGAGCCACTCCCGCATCCCCAGTTTAGTAGATTTTAAAAGTCATTTCTCATAAGAATATTATGGTGTTAACAATTGTACAAAAAGTTTTAAAGAAGACAGTTAAGATCATCCATAGTTACATTTACCAGAGATAACTGTTAGTGAACATTTGGTTTGAAATCTTCTAAACATTTTCTCCAAGACAATATACATTCTTACTTAAAAAAAAAACAACAAACCTGTTATGTCTTTTATATTTGAAAAATTTCAAATCTAAAAGTAGAAAAAATAGTATATGGGGAAGCAGGAGTGGCTCAGTCGATAGAGCCCCCGTTTACCATATGGGAGGCCCTGGGACCCGGGGCCTCCTTGTGAGGGCAGGCCGGCCCGCGCAGCCTAGTGGGCTGATGCAGCAAGCCCTCACAATAGGAAGCGGGTGTGGCTCAACCGATAGAGCCCCCGTTTACCATGTGTGAGGCCCCGGGTTCGCTTCCCGGGGCCTCCTTGTGAGGGCAGGCCGGCCCGCGCGGCGCGAGGGGCTGATGCAGCGGGACCTCACAGCGAGGGGAAGATAAGCAGACACGGAGAAGACACACAGCGAATGGACACAGCAAGCACAAGCAGCAAGGGGGGGATAAAT
>JAQZBX010033912.1:0-25153 GCA_029593785.1 Cabassous unicinctus
CCCGTTTACCATATGAGAGGCCCCGGGTTCACTTCCCAGGGCCTCCTTGTGAGGGCAGGCCGGCTGGCGCGGCGCTGTGGGCTGATGCGGCAAGACCTCACAGCAAGGGGGAGATAAGAAAAAAAAAAAAAGATCTGGGTCCCACCCACCCCCTGCAACCCCACCCCCTAACAGAAAAGCCAGTGCCTCAGCCCTCAGGCACTTGGCCTCCTAGCCAAGGTCAGCCCTAGAGTGGAGACCCAGGGAAACAGGATGGTCTTGCTGGGGCTTGCCTTCAGCACTCTGGCCTCGTGCCTCTCCAAGCAGAGTCTGGGAAGTTCTCTGTCTTCTGCCGTTTGTGTGGGGCTGGGAGCAATGTTAAGACTTCCCTTCCCACCCTGTCATCAGTGTGTCATCCTTATGCAAATCTATGACCCACTCTCAAGTGCATGATGCTTGCATCACCCTCATCCCATCTCTGCTGCAGACATTTCAGCTGCAACTGCCTCACTGCATACTCTGCCTCAACTCTGTGGTTCTCAAACTTTGGCCAGCATCAGAATCACCAAGAGGCCTATTTAAAATACAGATTGCTGGGCCCCACTTTGAGTTTCTGATTCAGCAGGTCTGCAGAGTGTATGGAGAACTTAAAAAAAAAAAAAATTTTTTTTTTTAGGAGATACCGGGGATTGAACCTGGGATGTAGTACGTGGGAAGCAGGCACTCAACCACTGAGCTACTCCAGCTCCCAGAATTTGAATTTCTTACAAGCTCGCAGGTGCTGCTGCTGCTGCTTGTCCTCCTGCCAGACTGAGTAGCAACGCTCTAAGGCACTGGTCTCCAAAATGTGGTGGACTATCAGCAGTACCTGAGATGCTTGGAAATAATACAAATACAAGTTCTTTGGGTCTCATTCCCAGAGATTCTGATTTTGAGGTAGAACCTGGGAATATGCATTATTTTAAAACCCAGGCAAGTTTAGTTAGTGACAAGAGTGACACTTCAAATTGGAAAGGAAAAAGAATGGCTTCTTCATTATTGAAGTACAGTGTGTTGGATGAATTGGCTACCATGTGAGGAAAACTATATCCAACCTCACACCATACTAAGAGAAAATTATCCAATAGATTAAAGATCTTCACACTTGAAAACAAAATCTATAAAAGACATATTGGTAATTTGGGACTTGAGGAGAAGTCTACATGGAAAGTCGTATTGGTACTGAAGGACTGCCGTCAAAAGTTGAATGTCTCCACCCAGGTGAGGAGTATCCACTCCTACTTGGTATTTTGACTATCACTGCATTGAAAAACCCCAGAACACACTTGCCTCTTCTCCCTCATTAACCTGTAAGTGCTACAGGAGCCCTGTCTACAACCAGGGGCCGGTGGCTGCTGCTGAAGACCTCACCACATTTGTTGCCTGAATGAATTTCTGTAGTAGGCAATGGTTTGTGGGGGGCTTGTTTCACTTGTGCAGGGAGAAGAAAATTTTAAAACCTAAAATACATCACTACAACTGAAACAGAGAATGGCTTATTTCAGCAGACTCAACCCTTTACCAGGTACAGCAAGCAGGTCTCCCGAGCTGGACGCCGGTGACTCTGTCGGAGCGCGGTGTCAGCCTTCCCAGCCAGATGGTCCATGTTGCCGCCCCCAGGGAGCTCCTGTCTAGTCTCTCCCTCACTTCCTCCAGAAGATGCTCAGTGAGTGCCTGCAGACAGGCAATAATGCTAAAAAATGTTAGAAAAAGGATATGTACTCACAGCAGAAAATGAAACAGTTCAAAGAAATGAATTAGAAATCTCCTCCTACCCTTTTCCTTCATGCCACTCCCTGAGGTAACTGAGTCTAAAGGCTTCGGATATGCTTTCTCTACACCCCTCTCCCCTGGCAATCCAATTTTACATTAGAAAACTGGACAGAAAAGATGTTGGGTTGCTGCCTCCTAAAACCCATTAAAATGGCAATAAAAGGATTTAAGGCCCACAAGAATGCAAGAGATGAGAAATGAAGTAACAGCAATCCAAATTTGGAAGGGAGAGAGCAGACAATGAGTGGTACTTACTTGGCAGACACAAGACACGGAGTCCTAAACTGGCAGTTTGGAAAACTAAGAATCAATCCCCAGTATACTGGGTAAGCTCCCAAGACTCAGAAATTGGAAGTTCCAGGTATCCAGGGATAGGGTGGGACAAAACTAGAGTAGGTTGAAAATCTAAGGGGCAGTTAGGAGCACAGATTTTCACCAACCACCACCCAGCTGAGTAACTACCCCTTCTACCCCAGCAGGAGCCTGGGAGTTTTTTTCTTTGGAAAAGGTAAGAAAGCCACTGGATGTGGAATACTAAGCCCAGCTGTGGGCAGGGCTACCCAACTAAAAGCAGGGAGATTTAAAAGACAAATTTATCCTGAAAGCTGAGATACCTCCTTTTCCCAGCCACACCCTTACCCCCAGGCTGTAAATTGAGGAATTATTTGGAGAACCCCACTAGCCATACACTGATCACCACTAGAGAAGCACACAGTTGACAAGCCACACTGAATCACACAGAGCTTTCCACCAGCTTTTTAGTCTCCCACTCTTAAAATATGTGCAGTCAACCAGGAAATCACCAGAATTCTGAGGAAAGCCTCTGACTCAAAAAAGTCCAAAACAAAAACAGAAAAGTTAATACAGTATGGAGACAAAAACTTAAAACTGTATCATTAATATCCTCAGAGATTCAAAAAATGTTGCAACTATGGAACAAAATATTTTTTTAAAAGGAACATCTGAGGACAAAAATACTCAGAAATGAAAAACATAATAGCAGGGAAAACAACCACCACCAAAAAATACAAACAAACAAAAAAACAGAAGTGTTGGAAGATAAAGTTGAACAAAAAGCCAGAGATGGAAAATGGAGAAAAGATAAAATTAAGAGCATCAGTCTAGGAGGCCCAATATATGAATAAATGTGGCATTTCAGAGAAAAAAGAAGGAAAATTTTAAAAAGTATCAAGATTTCCCAATATGGATGGACCTGTGGTACCAGGTAGAAAGGGCCCATCCCATCAATTACAATAGATGGCAACAGGCCCACCTAATTCCCATAAGCATGAAATTTCACAACATTGACAGAGAAGATCCCAAATGTTTCAAGAGAGGAAAAAATATCACCCTGGCCTTAGATTTCACACAACCGCGGAAGTAATGAAGCAATGCTTTCAAATTCTGATGGGAGGGAAGCGGGTGTGGCTCAGTGGATAGAGCACCCGTTTACCATATGAGAGGCCCTGGGTTCGCTTCCCGGCGCCTCCTTGTGAGGGCAGGCCGGCTCGTGCGGAGCCGTGGGCTGGTGCGGCAAGACCTCACAGCAAGGGGGAGATAAGCAGACACGGGGAAGACACGCAGCGAGTGGACACAGCAGCACAAGCAGCAAGGGGGGGGCGAAATAAAATAGATAAATTAAAAAAAATAAAAAATTCTGATGGGAAAAAATGTTTCCAACTTAGAATTCTATATCCAAACTATCATTTAAGCTTAAATGAAGAACAAAGACACTTTCCGACCTTTATTGCCTGTGTACTCTTTTTCAGGAAAGTACTAGGTGTTGTGCACCATGAAAGGAGGGAGTTTATCAAGAAAGAGGGAGGCATGGAATGGAGAATGAGAACTGCAACATGGGAGAAGTGAAGGTGAAGAGAGAAGAAAAAAGCAATAAAATATCTGATGCACCAAAGCACTGGGAAAGGCTTAGAAAATTGGCAGAATATAGGGTGAATTAGTAAAGTACATGGAAAACAAAAAAATACACACCAGGAAGAAGAAAAAAGTTGCACAGAAAAAGTCATTTTATTACCCAGTTCAGTTGAGAACAGCATTTACACAGTCATGTAAACACTGAACTAAGCAAAATCCAGTTTAATTCCATTGGGAGGCTGGGCACAGGAGCTCAGGAGTGGTGGGAAGTCAACAGATAATTTCAAAAACTAAAAACCAAGAAATGGCAATGGAAGCATATTGAAGACAAAAAGATAAACACATGTGCACACACACAAAGGGCAAAAATCAGAAGTGGCTGCCTCAATAGAGAGGGGTAGCAGAGAGAGATGCAGGAAAACTTTTTTTTTTTTTTTTGGGGGGGGGGCACACTTTTAGAACTATCTGGCTCTAAGTATGACAAAACGGATGCCCTGCCCCTATCCACCTGCTTTTCACTTTCTTGACAGGCGCCAGCCAACTCCTCAGTGCTCTTCCAAACTCCCCTCCACCCTTCTCTCTTCTCTGCCTGGCTGCCCTACACATACCCCTCTCCACAGGCTTTCCTGTGTCACCATTTTTGCTTACCTTCTGTCTCCCTGTGGAGATGTCTTGAGCACACCTGAAAGCATGTTTCCTTGAATTGGACTTTAAAAGGCAAAGATGCATGGTATAATCCACCATACAAGGATTTTATAGATTGCTCATGCAAAGCCACATTACTTAAGTTACCTGCTAAGTAATTTAAGTGCAAAAGTGGCTTGCAACCTAAATTGATAAATAGCTCTTTTGAAAATCGATATACCATTTAAATAGATAGCTTTTAATAAACTTCTCCTTTCCATTCATTTTAATGTTTTAATAACCTTCTCCTTTCCATTCATTTTAATGTTGGTATGACATTTTTGCATCTATTCTCATCTATGCTTTGGATGGGTTCCTCTTCAAATAACAAAAAATTTTGATTCCATGTTTGTTTGTTTGGTTTTTTTTTTTTAAAAGAAGTTACTTGTTTTAAAACACACATATATACACACAGTCTCTTTCTTACACTATTTCCCAAATGGATTATTTCAGAGATTATTAGTTTGTTTGGTTTTTGTAAATGGCTTTTCTTAGACAAGAAGCATTTTGCTTAAAAGGTGAAAAATGTTCCCAACTTAAAAGTCAAAGAACTTGCATTGCATTCCTGAGCTAAACTGGTAAATATAGAACATCTCATAATAGACTTTTCTGGATCCAAATGAATAAAAATTACAGCAGAAATTCTACCATAAGAGCCTAAGAACATGATTTCAAGGAATATATCTTTTTAAAAATATCTCTATGCTCCTAAGGATTAGGGAGATCACTGCCTAGAATTTCCCAGTCACCTTTTATCCTTTTCTACCCCATCAAAAGCCAAGGTAGCTTCAGCCTTCTCTGCTTTTCTGACCAAATAATTAGATTTTCTCATCAGAATTCCCTCCCTTTGCCCACCATGAGTCATTCTACTGTTTAAGACAGATAACTTATTTTTGGAGGGAGTTTTAGTTGTTGATGCTACAATTATTAAAGGGTTTTTAAAAAAAGATTGTGTTTTAGGGGGCAAGTGGTGGAGAATGAACAATATTACCAATTTCCCCCATCAGTTTTGCTAAGGGCAAAAACTTTTTAAAAGAGGAAGCAAAATATAGAAGAAATAGTAGGGCACTAAACTTCAAATGACTATGTTGGATTTATAACATTTAAATCCAAGCAAAAATATGTGAAGATGAAACACTTCTTAAAGCAACTCATGAAAATTCACCTGAAAACACGTAACTAGGGGAAACTTCCTCAATAAACTCTGTTCAAAAGAAAAGTGCCATCAAGTAGCAATACTTTATAAAATCTCTATTCCAGATAAGCTGAAAAATATTGGGCATTTCATAAGAGTTTAATAGTTTATAAGGGCCTTGGGGTACCTAACATATTATCAAAGCAACGTGCAAGCCAAACAGCATAATAAAAAGGAATGAAATTAAGTCTACATGTGTACTGATGTGGAAAGATCTCAGCGTGCTGGAGAAGTTGCAGAATACTACATACAGTATGATCCCATTTATGTCAAGATGGGAAAGTCCCTGAAACAACACCACATGTGTATATATACTTATACATGTAAATGCATGGGAAGAAACCTAGAAGGATCCATCCTAAAATATTATAGTGGTCACTCCAGAGATCTAAATGGGAATAGGGGTGAAGGATGACTATATCCTTTTATTTAGATTTTTAAATATTATTTACATTTCTTCACAAGGGAACATACATTCATATCTTACTTGTAAAATTAAGTAAATTCACTGTGGTCTGGGTAGAGGGACAAACTTGTTCTGTATATTCAGCTTATTCTCTAATTACCATTTGAGAAACTTCAGGGATGCTATTTTAAAAGGTTTATACTTTATTGCTTTTTTAAAGACAACACTTCTAGTACATGTTTAAGAAGTAAGCACAGCAGAAACTGGACTGGAGTAGGCAGTCTGGTTTTACCAGCCAGCTGTCTACATACTGCTGAACAACTCTTCACTATAAGTTATCCAGTATTTTTTTCACCACCATTCAGTTAGGTCCCAGGCAGGCATCACCAGACCAAGCCAAAGGACTGCCAATTCCATGCTACAGTGGGAGCAGAACTCTGAAAACATGCTTTGGTTTAATTTTTGGTTTAATTTTGGTTATTAACCTTGTTTCTCTTTGGAGACCCAAACATTTTCATTATTCTATGGTAATAATCTGTAACTTGTCCACTTCACCTATAGCAAAGTATTTTCAATTTCTTAGTACACTGAGCATAACCCCTTAAATTAAAGCAAAGGATAAAACTAGGCAGGTTAACCATATTCTAGAGTATCAGTTTCTAAGAGTCTTGTAATGGCTGCGGGGAGGCTAACCCAGTATCAATGTCTAGGACTTGAGCAGGAGAAAAACAGCATCCAAAACACCTCTCACTCTTCACTGCTGGCCTTCGAAAGGATGAAAACCCAGCTTAAAGATTATTCTAGAAGCAGCCACAGAAAAGCTACCTGTGCACAAGAAAATCTCCCATCAGTCTAACCAGGGCTGTCTTTAGAATTAGAAGATAAATTAAAAACAACAACCAAAAAAACCCAACTAGCATTCAAGTTTTACATCATAAAGGCTCATACCAGAGGTTTTGAAGATAAAGAGAGCACAAAGCCTTTATTGAATTGCAAATTATGAATAATAAACCCAGTGGTAAGCACTGGGGGCAGATGTGCATAGAAATGCAATTTATAAAATTTTCAAGGCAAACAGTGGACATCTTTGAAGAAATTGTTGTTAGCTAAAAAAAAAAAAAGCTTCCAGGTGTGCAATTCATTCACAAGTATCATACTGGTGCCCAGTGATAAGACCTCAGGAAATGTCGAGATTTCATAAATCATTTGTATCAAATCTCTTTTTCTGGTAAAATTCCTTAGTGCCTCTGCAGCAGTAACTAGACAAGATTGGAAAGCTTTCAGGATGATTCAAACCTCCAGCACCTCACAGGAGTCCGCATTTCTTAACACAGAAGGCAATGCTAATCAAAGAAGGAAATAAATAAAAAATCATTAACAACAAACACTGGCTTCATCAAACTTTCTAAGCATTTGTATCTATAGTTTATCTCAGAAGCTCTTCACATTTTATGTCTGGAAAGAAACTACACTGGCTGCCACTTAACTTTTCACCTTTAATATGTCTTAAGATCGTGCTCTTTAGTAGGTAAAGTGTGAAGACATACTGGTGACAAGTCTTTTATGTTAGGATTACAGAGCTTCAAAAGACTTGGGGGGAAAAATATTGTCCCCTGAAATTTTCAATATATAAAAATCATAGAGGAATCTTAAAATTCAGAAATTAACTTTAGGGATAAAGTGAGATATTATGATAAATTGCAATTAAGTGCAAAAGGTAATAACATGATCTTAGAGGATCGCTGTCAATTGCATGGAATCGAAATCCAAAGGTGAAGATAAATATAAACTCAAAGTGGATAACCAGTAATCTCTCTTTAAAATGAACAGCTGAGGAACCCCAAAAAGGCCAGAACTGCACTTCACCTAGTAACTAGCTTTAGAGAATGCTTCCCATAGCCCTCACTCTCTTCTTCCATACCCCATCCCAACCAACCATTCAGTGTTTATTTCATAATCTCTTGCTTTTATATGTATTTTGTTTCTGTGGCATCTTTAGGATAAAACAATGCTCCAAAAAAACTCAACGGGACTGTGTCCTTAGTGGAGACCTTTACTGCTATCAGGCCACATGGAGGCTGGTGCCATGAAAAGGATTCAAGGCCGCAGAGCTACAAGGACTTAAGTTAAAATGTAAAAATAAAGATGATATACACAGATCAATAAAAAGCTTCCACTGAAATACATGAATTTAAGAGAATATACTGAAATAACAAAAATACCCTAATAATGATTGAAGTGATGAATGCACAACTATGTGATTATACAAAATACCATGAATTGTATTATTAATATGTATTAATATGTATCAATAAAATTGATTTGTTTTATATAAAAAAAAAAGAATATCTGATTTCCATATTATTTTCTGTTCTTACTGATATGGCTAAAATTTCTCTCAGTAAATTCGGGAGAGACCACAAGTTTATAATAACCTAAGGGAACTCGCTATCTTCATCTCTCTGGTTCAAACTCTTTCTTTCTAAAGAGTTATCTTCTTCAGTCTAGTAGACTCTGAACTAGGTTAAACTTAATAAGGCACACACTTAAGTAGAAAATGTAAAAGCCAAATTCTTAAAAAAATTAAAAACCTGAGAGAGTAAAACAAACACTAGCAGGGAAGCGGATATGGCTCAATTGATAGGGCTCCCGTTTACCATGTGGGAGGCCCCGGGTTCGATTCCGGGGGCCTCCTGGTGAAGACAGGCCAGCCCGCGCGGCGCGGTGAGCTGACGCAGCAAGACCTCCCAACAAAGGGAGACAAGCAGACACAGAAAAAAAATGCACAGCAAATGGACACAGCGAGCACAAGCAGCAAGGGGGGGGGATAAATAAATAAATAAATAAATCTTTAAAAAAACAACAACAACAAAAAAACAAAAACACCATCAGTTTATTAACTAAAAACTGTCCTTAAGCAAATATTTAATTCTGGATATCAAATAGATCAGCACACTTCAGAAGCCGTTTTTCTGGTTAATAATTTTGTCAGCATTCAATTATACATTTATTTGGCTCATTATCTTTGATTAAAAAAAGCTTCTTAAGGTGTGAAGTCAATACTGCTCAGGAGAAGACAGTTGAGAAATAGCCTCCTGGGTTACTATGTCATTTATGAGCCATGCTAGTAACTTCCACAGTAAAATCTGGCTTGTTTCTTAATTATGTAAAATATCAAGTACCATATTAAAATTTGTTCTTTAACATTTATTCCCCCAAAAACTGTTTGAGAAAATGGCAGGTTAGCTAAAATCCTGAGGTTTAGAAGCTGAGGCAAAGTAAAGACAACACATCCAAGGAATTAGACAAATCTTTGTTTCCACTTTAATGCTACATCATTTTCTAAATATTTCACTAGCTCAAGTATGTCACCGATGAATTACTATATAAAGAGTAACTATTAAATATATAACTTTTCTGGTCAATTAAATTTAAGCCATTTATAGAATATTTTGCTCACAAAAAACTTTATGAGAATGTTGCTTTCCACTAACATTTTCAGTTTAAAGAGCTAGGAGAGTGAGAACTGATGGATAAGAATAAATTCTTCTGATCATTAAATTTAACATTTCAATATTTATCACAGCAAAATTGAGAATGTCTTTTTTTATAGTTTACCATTTATTTTTGAAAAGTTAATTGAGAAGCAACTAATTCCCTATGAACATTTCTAGTTAGTGACTGAAATGCTAAAAAAATAAAGCAACAGTATGGTACAACTGAAGGAACTGATCAGTTTCACACTGTAGAGCAACATTAAAAATAAAATTGAGAAGATGTAATAACAAGCAATAAAGATATCAGCAAAACTTATCCAGAGATTTCTAAAGAGCAACCTCGATAACTGTGTCTAGTCCTTGGGGAGGTCTTTGCAGTAAAGATATGTCGCAGCAATAGGGTCCTGCAATTCACAGCAGTCACACTCTCTTCTGACCCTCCTCCATTTCTGGAAGCCCTGAACACTAGTCCACATGTGAAGGCAAACACAACTCACACTTATCATTACATGGGGTGGGGGTGGGGGTTGAGAATAAAAAGCATGGAGATTTAAGACTCTAGAGGGAAAAGATAAAGTTCTCCCTAGCACCCATGTTTTGATATGAAGACTTTATTCAGGAATATCTGGAGCCAAAGCAAATAGTCTAAAAATTAGTGAGAGGCTCAAAATGCAAGCAAAGGTAAAACCCACTCAAAATAGGACAAAAATATAACATCACATATTGAAGATTGGAGGGCAATCTATGAAAACAGTTGATCCCACACAAAGATCAAAACTAGACTTGAAAACCAAGCACATCTCCAAACAAAACAAAGACACTAAAAACCAGGCACCTTCATTGACACCTTAAAACTGGAGGAAAAAATGCATTTACCTTTATCTTCAAATTATAACCATTAAGGCTTTGGGCTGGCGCCTCTTTGATCCATCACCACCTCTAAAAACCAGTATTTAATTTTTTATTATAACTTTTTAAAGAGTTTCAACAATGACCAAGATCACATACATGACCACCAAAGAAATGTCACCACAGTGAGGCATAATTTGTCAAACCCCATTCTACAAGTACTAGCAAAAGAAGGTTATGATTCATGGATGTGGATGGACTGTAATATTTAAATGGCATGTTCCTGATAATATTCACAAAACCTTTATAAAAAGTATTAAAACTCAAAAAAAAAAAAATAAGACAGGAGTCAAATACAGAGATGAAATGTACAAAACAAATGAGCAGGCAAACTAAAAGTTCTTGAAAGTATTTTACTTCAGATTGAAAAATGAACAGCTTTCATACTGTTCATTGTAAGATACACAGTATTCACGAATACAATGCTGGTCATTTGAGGAAATGTACACACCTCAATTTCTCCTTCATGCTTTTTCTTTTAGAAAGATACTGTTTACCAAAAAGAAACTTCAGCAGTACAGGAAAAACTAATTTCCCAATAAATTTACGAAAACCTAAGATTCCCAATGGAATCAAGATTATCTTCCCGCTACCACCACCTTAATAAAATCACATGCTTATTGGAACACTAATATCCGCACCCTAAGAGTACATTTACTTTCAACAATGAGGGTGATTCTTTAAAAAGAAAAAAAACAAAAACAAAACTTCAGTGTGGTAAATGTAACATGGATCTCTGCAAGTATTAAGTGTCTGAAATAGGCAGCTAATACTGGATTTAATATTATTTTATAAATAATTGTTCCCTTAGCAGTAAACATAAGTCTACACATTCACAATAGTCCTAGGAAATAAATACTGTGATTATGCACAATGTTATGACAAACTAGTTTCAAAAAACAAAAGCTCAACATCTTGATAAAAATTCTGATCAGAATAAAATGTGACTCTAAAATTTAAAACATTGTCAAAATAACATCACATTTAAAATCTTCCACAGTTTACACAAGTATTATGAGTTTCCAGTTTTGGAATATATTTTTCAGTTGTGAATTAAAATACGAACATATTGAAAATGTTAATTTCAGTGATGACATCAGTTTTGGTCTTACTTTAGCATTATTTTCCTTATAAAAAGTTGCACTAAGTGTCCGTTAATGGTCTGATTGGTCTTCATTTCATAAATGTATATAAAAGAAATTTCTAAAAGCCAATAGTACTTCATATATATATATATACACACACACACAATACACACACACACATATACATGAAAGAATCTCATCTCAGAAATGGCTGCATTTAACAGAGGCACACACACTGATGTTAAACATAAGAGCTTTCACCTTGAAAGAAAGCATTTTCAGAAATGTCTCTTACATTCTATTATATTAAATATTCCCAACTGAGTTTCAAACTAAACATGTGATGAATAACAGAATTATACATCTCATTTGCACTCAAAGCTGACCAGGACCAAAATTTACAGTATGATTGAAACAAGCCAATGTTTAAAAAAGTTTTAATTAAAGATAACAATTCCATGAAAGGAGAAGAAAAAGAATGGGATGACAAGAAGTATTTGGTCTTAATAAGGCAATACAAAATAGACCCATTATCAAAGACCATTTAATTTTTTAAGATAAACAATACCAAAAGCATAAAGTGGAGTATAAGAAAATAGTTTTTTATAAGTATGATTTAATTAAAGCTGTTTACAGTTATTCTCTCCCATAGTAGTTAAGCATGAATTAAAAAAAGAATAAAAGATGAGAAAAACAAGCACACACAGCACACAGTGGTTAGAGGGGGCCAGCATGCAAATGTCTGTGGAACTCGAGGTTTCACTGCAACAGGAATGGGACAAGACTCGGGTGGCTTTTTTTTTTTTCCTTTTAGGAAGAAAAAAAAAACAAAAAAGACTGCAAAGGAAACAAACACAAAGTCTTGTAACTGCCCACTGCCCAAGACGACAGCACTATAGAAAACAGTTGCAAGTTAATTCTCAGAAATGACTAGAGATTTTTCAGTGTTTACACAAAAGTACATAGTACATATTTTTTTTACAAAATAAAATAAACATCATTTGCCACCATAAACCTTTTCTTTTAGGGAGGAAAAATTTTTGCAGCAGGTCACAAGGGTTCTATTAAATCATTTCAATGTTGAGGAAATCAAATTGAATAATAGAACTAATCACTTCCCTATATATGGATGTTAAGATGACAATTAGATTATTTTTCAAACTAATCCTGAGAAAAATCTGTTTACAATTTAAACAGTAATGTTATGTAAAAAGTATTAACAAATCCACTATTACAAATATCAATTTCCTATATGGTCTTCTATATATACACACAATAAAATGGTAAATATATGCAAAAATATTTAAAAAAAAAAAAAAAAAAAAAACATGCACAGATCACTTCCCCCTTTGGAATCTGGACTTCCTATAAGATACCTTTGTTTTCCTTCCCCATCCCATCCTCTAAAACTGTTTTTATTTCTATCACCTTACCCACACTGAATACTATTCCCTATAACTCTGCATAAAGCCAATGAGAAATATATTTATTTTACATTCAAGCTTTAAATCTTAAAATGACCCTGTTGTAGCATATGACTTAACAAATGAGCAGCCTTTTTTTTTTTTTTTCCCCTTTTTTGCTTGCTTTTTGTTTTTGCAGTTTTCAGTCTTCATGATCCATTCCGTGGCGAGCTGGGAAAAAACGCAGTTGCTAAATCAACGTCTGAACAGTGTCAGGCTCCCGAATGTCTCCTAGGAGTCCCTATCCAACTGTCCTGAGCATGAGATCATTGCACACAGAAGACAGTCCATCGTACAACGCCGACTATCTACAAAGGTCTGAGAGGGGGGCGTCCCTCTTGTGTTTCCTCTTTTTGCCATGGTAATACTGATTATTTGATTTGCCTTGATGTTGTTTGTTTGTCATCAAGGAACCATGGCTTGTTTGAGTTGTACCTTGGAAGCCTTTGCTGGAAGAACGAAAGAGCCTTGTTGATCCATGCTGCAGAAAAGGAAAGCGGTCAAAAAGACATTCAGTATTGCAGATTAAAAAGAGCGCTCTTCTAAGACCTGGATTTAAGGGGAGCTTTTAAAACTAGGAATATGCTAGCTAGAGAGTTAACATACTGACCACTGACTTACATAGAAGGCAGAAAAAGATGTTACACATAAATAAACCTTCTGGGATAAATGAGGTGAACTCTCTTAAGCTCTAAAACTTTCACATTTTTAAATGGAAATCTTGAAAAACAGATGATTGTCCTATCTTCTTATAGAGTACATGGAATGTAAGTTTTCTTAAGGAACCTATCAACCCATATACCACAAAGCAAACAGCATTAGGGAAAGAAGTTGCTAAGACATGCAGGTACACTGTCAGCTCGTGGGTCGTCAGAGTTGGCTGCTCCTTTCTTGCTATCACCTGTCACTTTCTCATGACACTAGTCTTTTCTGTCTTCCCTGTCACTTTAATGGCTATTTCTAAATGAGTCTGTGTTTGGCATACCTGACAAAATCTCTATATGTAAAGTGGATTCTAGGAGTGGTCAGACACAAAGTGACTAGTGCCAATAGGCTTTTACCCAGGGCCTTGACTATCCTCGGAGGCAATGAGATGGCCTTGGGCAAGAAAACTGTATAAAATGGTTTCCTCCCCTCATTCTGATTCATTACTCCTGGGTACATAACAATTTTAGGCAACTAAAAACAAACAAACAAACAAACAAAAAAACATAAAATATAGCATCTCGGTTGACTTTTTAAGCCGAAGCTAAAGCTAATCAACTGAATATGACCATTTCAACACAGGTAGCTAAGTAGTGAATATTAAATATATATTCACATGTTATCCCAGATATGCATAGCATTGCCATGAGGTCATGCCAACACTTTATGTGAGTCTATTTCAAGCATAGTTGAAACTTTTCTATAACTTGATGCAAATTTTGATGCTGAATCTGTCATAAGGTGGGTGGCTAGGAACTCCTATAAGGACCAGTCACTGGATTCCCACAAAGGTTTATGTTACATGAGTATCTCATAAAGATTTTCAGGACATCCTGTTACTAGAAGCATTCTCATGCTTTGGAACCTCTTAGAATAAAATCAGTTTGTTCTTTAACCTAGAGTTTTCTTCTAACCTATTACATATATTATTCGTATATCTTCGAAGAAATTCCAAATATTTTGTATTAAATACTAACATTTAAAAAACACAAATCCCACACACCTGAGACTTGTTGGTGCTATTAGATGTGTTCGTGGTCTGGGTGCTCTGCATTTTCCCGACTGCTGGAGAGGACTCCAAGGACACATCTTGTGACCCCACTCGGTTCCCAGGGGACGGACGGCAGAGCAGCTGTTTCGGAGTTTTGCATGGTGTTGCATCGGAATCCTAACACAAGTTATAGTAATTATAACATGACATATTAATAATTTAGATATAGGAAAGGATAACAATTTCAACTAAGTTGTCTCTGGGCTAAATTTATCATTGTCAAACCCACTGCCCACACCTGAGCTTGTTAATCGGCCTTGAAGGAGCTCACAGAGGCTCTAAATTTATTTGCATTTTTATTTACAGAAAATGAACCATGGTAGAATAGAAACAGCATTGTAAGGAGCGGGGAACCTGCATCCCAGACACTGGCTCAGTATCTTCAAGCAAACACAAAACAGTTTAAGAGAGTCAATCTCTGAAAGTCTGTGATAAATGCCACAAGGATAGGGACTTGCCAGAGACCATGGGCTGAACCCCACTTGTGTCTAGGCTGCTCTGGGCCGTGACTGTGCTACTTCTCTCCTCAGCTCTCTACCTTTCACCCTCGAACTCTGTCCACATCTATCTCAAAGTTATACACTCTCAGTCCCTAATCCTCTCCTGAAGCTGCCTCGCTTCTACCCCACTGTGTCTGTGACATCTAGATCAGCATTCTGTCCAATGAACCAAGAAGGTGCACAGGTAGATCCTGCACATGAGGGTTTATAACTCCATAATGACACATGGTCATCATGAACAACACAAAATTATGCCCCTTACATATTTGGGTTGCTTTTTATGTCATGCACTTAATAAAGTCGAAATTCAAATAATGGGGTTAGCCCATTTTAGATCTCAATTAGACTCAAAATTAACCTTAATAAAAATGTAACTAAATGTAATTGACACTTAAAATTCAATCAAGATAAAGACAAAGTAGATTAGGGGTTGTCAGTGGGTAGGGGGAGAGGGGAACTGGTAGGGAATGCTAATAGGTACGGGGTTTCCTTTTGGGTTTATGGAAATATTCTGGAATTAGCAGTGATGGTTGTACAATATTGGGACTATATTAAAAATCACTGAATTGCACACTTTAAAATGGTGAATATTATGTTATGTGAATGATACCTTGATTCTTAAAAATCCAATCAGGAAACTCAAAAACATTATTCTGACTACAAAGAAGCCTCGTACAAAAGATTATATACTATAGGTAATATTCTACATCTTGTTAGGGCTTGGGATTACACATGTGTATGAATCTGATAAAATTCAGTGAACATGTAACTAAGACTTGGCCATTTCTTTATATGTCAATTTTATATCAAAAGAAAAAAAACTATAAATAAATATTGAACTCTAGTTTGATGGTGTGCATGCTACAGTATTTTGGGAAAAGTATACTAATGTCTGCAATTTACTTAGAAACGCATCAAGGAGTAAGATGAATTAATGGATAGAGGGATGGATATATATAAGTATGTGATAAGTAAAATATTAATAGTAAAATCTAGTGGTGGATAGATGGATGTTCACTAAAATTCTTTCACCTTTGCTATATGTTTGAAATTTTTCACAAAATGTTGGGAATAAGTACAATCATGAAAATTATTAAAATTGCACAGTACCAAGTAAGAAAATGAGTTAGCCTTATACCTATAGACAGAGTTAGCCCAGCAACAGTACTTCTAACCTTCTAGGTTTAAAAAAGCCACATATGTAATACTTACTACATCACTAGAGCTGGACTGCGTGGCAGAAGAGGAAGACACTGGACCTGATGAAGAGTTTGAAGAGTTTTTACTAAGAGATTCCGAAGTTTTACTTCTACATTTTCCAAGGGCTTCATTTTCTTCAGATAGATTATTATTACATTTATCTAACTGCTGAGTATCTACTATCAACGTAACACCATTTCCTGAAAGAGTGGTAAAAGATTGGAAAACGTTTCTTCCCATTAAATAAACACAACATAGAAAAGGCTCTAATACTCAGTCAAGCAATAAATTTTGTTAAATCTTACCATTGCATGAAGGCTCAGGCCTATTTTGCAAGCCCCACTGCTTTGATATCCAATCTCTATACGTGGCGACTTCATCCGTTACTCTAATTATTCTACCTAATATGCTGCATGTGTTTAAAAAAAAGGGGAGGAGGGGCACATTAATTTGAAGATTAAGAAGCCACAACCAATCTTGATACAATGGGTTGATTTTAGTTTAAACTTTTACCTCTCCGTTTCGTTGTTGGGATAGTACTTTGCTATTGGCGATACAGCATGACTCAAAACAACGTAGGCATAATCAAAGGCCTGTTTCACTTGCATGGCCCCATATGAACTCCTTCCAACATCATTACCTTAAAAAGAAATGTATATATAAAATAGAACCTTGACCATTAATTAGTTTGTACTAAATGTTCATGAACACTCTTCATTTATAAAATGAAATTCCAGCCTCCAGCAGGGGCCACAGCTATCCCTGCTAGAGTTACACCCAGAAACTGGGCTGACAGTTGTCCCACAACTCCCTAAGCTCTGAACATGTCTATCACGCAGTCAGTACTTTATTAAGGCATATAAATTGCCCAAATGTATTTTTGTCCATCAAGGACCATCATATACACACACAGTCAAGCAAACAAAAGAAACAGGTGCCTATTCTCTCCTATGCGTTAAAATAAGCTAAATTAGAAATACCAAATTTTTATGCTTTTATTAGCTATACACATATTTTTCCCCAGTAAATTATGGGCTCCTAAAAGGCAAGGACCCATGTCCCATTTGAAAAATCTTCATGTTCTTTGCACAATGGCTTTGTACAGAGTATACTCTCAATGATTATTTCCTGAATGAATACATAGAATGATTGATGTTTATAAGACAGCTCAATAAGCCAGAAGAGGGCTCCTACAACTACTGCACCTCTTAACAACCTTTCTTTATTCATTTTCAAAGATTACACATTAAAGCAAATAACTAAAAGCATTTCCAATTAAGTCCAATAATGCAGTCCAAATATTTTACAATTATATCAAGGGAAAAAAATGCACAGAACTAAGATGTGTTCTATTAAAAAAACATAAGATACAAGTTAGCAAACACAACTCATGAAAATACACAAGGAATTTATTTTCTGTTCACTTCTAAGCCAACATAAAGCTAGGAAAAGCAAAAGGAGATGGGACAAAAATAAAGAAAAATGTGGTTCAAAAGGAAAATAAACTGTCTCCTTGAACCCGTTTGCTCATGAATTCAGAAATATGTCCCTGTGCTCACTGCCTCTAAGTACTTCAAAATCATCATATTAAAGCTCTGGCTGACAAAAGGTTGGAATCATGAGTGATGAGGACACCAGAAAAAAGAAAAATGGCCATCAAACTGGAGGTGCACACAAACCCACCCAAAGAGCCAGTATCCTTCTCCTTTTTTTTTTTTTTAAAAAAACATTTATTTATTTATTTATTTATTTATCCCCCTCTTGCTGCTTGTGCTCGCTGTGTCCATTCGCTGCGTGTCTTCTCCGTGTCTGCTTATCTTCCCCTTGCTGTGAGGTCCCACTGCCATCAGCCCCTCGCGCCGCGTGGGCCGGCCTGCCCTCACAAGGAGGCCCCGGGAAGCGAACCCGGGGCCTCCCATATGATAAACGGGGGCTCTATCGACTGAGCCACTCCCGCTTCCCTCTCCTTTGCTTTTAATAGTCAAGTGGATTCTGCTCCCAACTCATTTGGAAGTATGCAAGGTGTTTTTCTGGTGTGTATGTTTATTTTGGTATGTTTGTTCATGAAACATTTTGATGAAAAAAGAATGACTACTACTAGAAGTTATGCCTTCATTTTTCATCTAAAGAGAGTTCAAAGTACAATAGGATGACTGACAATGCCCTTTCTTTGAAGGTCCCAAAATTTACCTAATTTTAATACCTGGTTGTAAAGGATCTTCAATATAAAGCATTGATGGCCTGTAGCCATCTAGCATATTTTTCTGTACTTCATCTTTGGCCACATATGAACCACCATCCTTTATCCGGATGCCAGTCTTTAAATAATTGAAGTGTCGTCCATATAATTCAAAAAATTCTATTAGGAGAACACCATAGTTTGTATTGGGGATGCAAGCATCTTCCCTGGGATGCAACTAAAAATAGAAAAAAGGAAGAAATTATGTTGGATTTTCTCTAAGCTATCAAGGGGAGTACAGAATATAAATGACATCCTAACTTTTATAACCAATATTATAATTTTAGTTTAGATATGAACAATGTATCAGTAACACAGTAATAGCAGGTTGAACTGCTGCTATAGAAACTGCTTAAGCCCCATGGGTGCAAAACTGGTGGGGGATGGTTTATAAAGCTAAATTTTACTAACAGGGCTGACTTGGCCCAGCACACCAGGGAAGTCACCCAGCTGGGAGTCAGGCAGTTGGCAACACTGCACCACATCAATGTACTTGCTTATAATCCTAAAACTCATCTTACCCAGGGAGCATGTCTCAAGTCCTGCTAAGTTTATAAAATTAGTTGCTAAGAAGACATTCTTATTGTTGGCATTGGTACTACTATTTTACATTAGTGGAAATCAGGCCATACCTTTGTCTGTTAAAATTTGTGGTGAAAAGTCTCAAAAATATTAGACTATAAGAAATTAATTTTTCCTTAAGAATTTTTAAATATTTATTTGCTAAATTATGAAAGATTACCTTGTTTTAAAAGGAAAAGCCATAAGTCAGTCAAAGGAAGCATTCAAATTAGGGCTTGATTTAAAGTTTTTTCCAAAACGTTTTTCCAGTTGATTTTCTTCTAAAATTTTAATGCTCACTAGCATGTAAACCCATACAACTTACCTGAAGGAAACTGACTGCCATTAAAAAGAGACTATAAGAACCAATTCCACCTGTAAATACTTCATTAAGGTCCCTCTGTAATAAGAATTGTTTCAATACTAAAACCAAGTATGGTAATACAGGATATTTCTGAAAAAGAAATGAAATTATATTTTCAGTTGAATCCCTTATTAGTAATAGTTCAAGGCATTACAGGGGCATAAATTTAGTGGACATATGCAATATACTTAATCTTCTATTTTAAGAGTAAACTATTAAAAAAGGAAGCTATAAGTAATGGAAGGTTTTCTCTCATATCTAAAATCTAAAAAATGTATACAATAAAAAATGGCACCCAAGTACCTGCAACAGGACAGAAATAGTGATGGTATATATTTAATGACATTCATTTATGAACATTCCCACGTGATACTCACTTATAAACAGGCCATAGGAACGGTACAAGGACAAAGTCTCATAACATCTTAAAGCACTAACTCGGTGAGATTTTACAGAATCACTTTTCCTGGGTAGCACTCCACCATACAGGCCAGGGTCCCTAAGATGATCCACTTTGCCACAGCCCCAGAGAAGTTCTGTCTGCTGGCCTCCACGTGGACAGACAACCACATGCAGTCCTTCCGTGCCTTAAGAGGATGAGGGAAGGCTACCCATAAGGGAGAATAGCCAAGCTGGCAAGTAGGTGCAGTGTGAATTCATCTTTCACTCTCACACGTATTCATTAAGGACCCACTATAAGTCTGGCCATTACCACTATAACAGCCATTACCTAGTGGTGGCAGAATTATTATGATTTCTATTTTCTCTTGTACATTTATTTACGCTGTCAAGATTTCCTATGGTGAAAATGTACTGCACTTACATATGAGAGAAAAAAAGTTTATACTTTTGTAAGGCACATCAAAGTAAGAATGGCAGAGAACAACAAAAATTTGGAGAATTTAGTATTTTTAAACATTATGGTTGGAGTGAGAATAGATATATCTCTTTAAAGGAAAATCAAGCAAATATCCAACAGAATCTTATCCACATATACCCTCTTACCCCAAAATTACACTTCCAGGAATCTTCCTGCAAACCATTTGCAAGTATAAAGATTCATGTATGGAAAGATGTTCACAAATGCACTTTTTGTAATAGCAAAAAAAAAAAAAAAAAAAAAAACCACCACTGGAAACAACCTAAACATATCAATAGGGAACTGCTAAATAAATTATGATACATCCTTACAAGGCACTAGTAGATCGCCAATAAAAAGAATGAAGTAAATTTGTATGTGCTAATATGAACAAACCTCCAAAATATTAAATTAAAAAAAAGGAGATATAAGACAATGTGTCTAATAGTGTGCTATTCCTTTTGTGCTTAAAAATATCAAGATAAACAAAAATGGTTGACTGTGGTAAATTCTAGAAAGCAGATCTAAACATCTAAGGTATGACGATGACAAGCTTTACACTACCCTTTTAATATTGCATTTATATTATTTATCATTTATCATTTATATTATTTTCAATTAAAAAACATTTCTTCATGAATTGAACACCTGAAAATAGTTTTAAAAATATATTTTTTAAAAGTTTCTTTTCCAGGAAAAAGAAAATTTATACACATTTTGTAACACTACCAAAAAAGTGGGATTATGGATATTTCTTTTCTTTTTCTGCCTTTTCTGTACTCTACATATTTATACAATGAGAATATAATGTTTAAAACATGATAAAGTAGTTAAATTTTTTTCTTACCAAAAAAAGGGAAAGAGATGGAAACTATAGAACTGCTCAAGAAAAAAAGACTGTGAATGGGTAGAAAAGATGATATTCTACATAAGCCAAAGAGGTTAACATTTTTAGCTAAGGGGGAAAAAAGCTGACAACTGTCTTTAAGTATTTAAAATGCTCTAAAGATGATGCTGACAATTTTTCCTCCCCATCTTGGAAGAAAACAGAGCAAACAGAAACAGAAATAAATAGGATCAAGATAATAAGAAACCTGCAGGAACCATCACCTCACAGGTGATTTGGGAATTAAAATCTAGAAAAGGCTCCCTAGGGAGGTTCTTAAAGCTGAAGTCTTAGAGATTAAAAATGGACAGAAATCAACTGTACAGCTTGATTTCAGCCTCTGTCTCCTTAAGAGGTAGGATCTAGAGCAAAGAATTTCTATAAAAGCTTTCCCGACCCTTAGTGATCACTCGAAGTCACATGATAAATTAATTGCTGATTATTACAAGCAGAGTGAAGGAAAGCAAACCATTGCACAGAAAAGCAGCATCTGTCAGCAATGTGCTTATAGAAACAGTTTAGCAAAACTAACAGAACACCACAACAACAGAATCCCAAAACAAAATTACATTTCTAATAGTTTCACTGTAAAGACATTGTAAATTCTCTGACCTTGGTAAAATCTTTGATGAGGTCAGCTGCTCTCACGCCATTCTGTACATTAAAGCTGATATCAACTTTCACTTCAGTAAAAGAATCTGTTAATTTAATAATAGGTACCTAGAAAGAGAAGAAAGGGGAAATTAAAAGACAAAAGCCTGAATGTAAAGTTACTGGACTTGAGGTCTAGACCTGCTCATGAGGACACAGAAACACTGAATGTTCTGAATAGTGTGTGATACACTTAACCTGGGCTTCGACAGATACCTTACATTACATATTAGCATTTAACCTCAAATACAATATATTTTATAATTTCTATTAATTAAGAGTTTTGAAATCACATAACAAAAACCTTTCTCAATATTATATATTTTGAAGAACACTGTTTCCAACTCAGTATAAGACAAAGAATTATGAATGCTAGGCATTAAATGTTTCATATCACCACACTAGTTATATTAAGAAAACTGCCAGAATCAAGCACAATAACCCACTTGCATTACTAGTCAGTTTTGCAAAGAGCCAAAAAAACAACCCAGGGGGGCAGATACGGCTCAAATGGTTGGGCGTCCGTCTCCCCTATGGAGGGACCTGGGCTCGATCCCCAGGACCTCCCAGAAAAAAAACAACCACCACCACCCAATAAGAGATGATAAAATATAAGAGCTATCCTCAAATTTTAAAAAAATCAGACAAAAAAACATGCTAAGTAAAAGAAACCAAAGAACTACATATTATATGATTCCATTTATATAAAATGTAAATACAAATCAATTTATAAAGATGAAATTAGATTAGTGGTTATGTAAGGCTGGGAAAGGATAGAGGGATTGAGAGGTGACTGCTAAGGGGTGTGGGGTTTTTCTTTTTGGAGTAATGAAATTGTTCTAAAATCTTTTGTGGTGATGAATGTACAACATTGTGATTATACTAAAAGCCACTGATTATACACTTTGGATAGAGCATATGGTATATGAATATATCTCAATAAAACTGCTTAAAAGTAAATAAATAAATAAATGTGTAAGAATAGCCAGAAATGATGATGGCTGTTACGGCAGGGGAAGCATAAAGAGATTGAAAGTTGTAGAATTTTCTTGTTTGTTTTTTGTTTGGATTTTGTTTATTAATATTATTATTGAAATAATGAAAATGCTCTAATAATGACTGAAGTGATGAATGCACAACTATGTGATTATACCAAATATCACTGACTATACACTTTGGAAGAATTGTATGCTTTATTAATATGTATTAATAAAATTGATTTGTTTGAAAAACAATGATAGGATGATTTCTATGGGATATTAGGAATTATTAAAAAATAATTGTTCTATTTGCACAATGCATTAGAAACTTCAAGCCATCAAAATTTGTGTGCAAAACTTGGGTCTCCTAGTTAACAGTGTTCCATAAGAAACAATACAAGTGTTTTTGCTCTAAGAAAACCTAATATGCAAAAATCTAAACTTCTAAACTTGATGTATTTATTTCTATAGTGCATTTCCTTAAAGGTTCTTTAATGGCGATTCAGATGTGGTTAAACTGTGACTTGATTTACAAATCTCAATTATACACAACTTTTCAGGGACACAAAATAAGATAGAAGAGCAACATCTTTCTGGATAACTACAAATTGTTTAATAGAAATCCATATTTTATTTATACTTTATATTTTTGAAATCTCTATGAGTATTGTATATAATAAAATTGAGTATTTTTTAAAGAAATGTATACCAGAACATGTTAATTTGTTTCACAAAACTTTTTATGTACAAGCACTATGACATTATCAAAAATGAAAGAACCATTTACACACTCCAACTATGCTCGCCAAAGTCAAATTTTAATTTTGTAAGTTCCTTGCATAAATAACTAGAGATTTTAAGATGAAATGTAGAAGAACTTACAGTTGCTTTGTCTAGAACTTTCACCGAATCCTCATCTGCAACTTTATGTTTCCGAAGAGCTTCTTCCAGAGTCCAGAGGGGTAGGTTTTCCCACTTCCCAAATACCACAAGGTCGATGTCACTGAACAGACAACATATACAAAAGTAGGTTGAGGAAGCAAGAAACTGTGCTTGTTTTAACTTAAATTTAACTTACAATCTACAAATTAGTATAATTAAAACCTATTTCCCACCCTGCCCAATGAATACTAAATGTGTTGGTGATAATGGTTTGTTGTTTTTTTTTTAAGAAGGGAGGTGGGGGTTGTTGATTTTAACTACCTCCTCCTCCCAGTCATTTAAGATAATTCAGGTATCAGAAAATAGGGTGATTCTGAAAGAAGTAAAACTTCAAAAAAATACCAATTAATATTTCTTTCTCATAAAGGTTTCTGGTACTAAACTTATGTGTTTGCTATCAGGATGAGAATAACTATCACTGTAAAGTATTTTTGAGCCTTTCCTCCTAGATTCTTAGATCCCATCTAGTATGAGGTATTGCATTTAATTGTCATTAACTCTTTAGTTTCTCTTTCTAACCTTTCTTTAATTGTGGAAACATATATAGGACAGAAGTCTTCCCATCCCAATCTCTCCCAAGCACACCATTCAGCGGAATTAATGACATTAACAATATTACAGTACCCTCACCACCATCCCTTACTATGAATATACTCTAGAAAAATGTACAATTCTTGAAACATACTAACCTAGTAGGTAAATACAGGCCAGTTTTAAAACTTCCAAATATCTGGACCTGAAATAGAAAAGGAAGTTATCAGAAGAAAAGCCACCAAGTTAAGGGGAAATACCAGTCTTTGCTACCCTCTACTGGTAGTTTTCGGTACTTACAAAAGTATTTTTATAAACATGCTTTCACAATGCGGGAATTCTATCTCATAGGTAGACATTTGGAACAGAGATTTTAAACTTCAAAGGTTCAAATATGAAAGATATAGACTAAAACAGAAAACTTTAAAAAGTAATAGGTCATTAGTGTTCCCTTGTAATCCAGAGACAATGTTTGGAAGTGACTATCATAGATGTCATATGAAATTCTCATTCATAAAATAAAACTGGTCATGTCACATTATGCTCACAAATCCTTAATTTTTGTTCTCTAAGCAAGAGCTTTCTCATAGATTCTTAAATTAGGGTCCAACTACTACAACTACGGGACACACACTGGCCTGCAGTCCAACACTACAGAGGACATTAGGCACTGTCATTTTAACACTATGCTGTGGCATAAAACTGGGACCAACCTATGTCAGCCCACAGAGAATAGTGGGAGGCCTGCACAGGGAGATCCAGACAAGGACTGGGAACTTTGC